>CM060963.1:12371656-12584156 GCA_030765045.1 Tenodera sinensis
AGACGGCTGTGTGAGTGCAACACGTCAGACTTTTAGAGCAGTTTGTATGGGATAAACTGTATATATCGGTAAAGGGTAGAGACGGCTGTGTGAGTACAACACGTCAGACATTTAGAGTAGTTTGTATGGGATAAACTGTATATATCGGTAAAGGGTAGAGACGGCTGTGTGAGTGCAACACGTCAGACTTTTAGAGCAGTTTGTATGGGATAAACTGTATATATCGGTAAAGGGTAGAGACGGCTGTGTGAGTACAACACGTCAGACTTTTAGAGTAGTTTGTATGGGATAAACTGTATATATCGGTAAAGGGTAGAGACGGCTGTGTGAGTGCAACACGTCAGACTTTTAGAGCAGTTTGTATGGGATAAACTGTATATCGGTAAAGGGTAGAGACGGCTGTGTGAGTGCAACACGTCAGACTTTTAGAGTAGTTTGTATGGGATAAACTGTATATATCGGTAAAGGGTAGAGACGGCTGTGTGAGTGCAACACGTCAGACTTTTAGAGTAGTTTGTATGGGATAAACTGTATATATCGGTAAAGGGTAGAGACGGCTGTGTGAGTGCAACACGTCAGACTTTTAGAGTAGTTTGTATGGGATAAACTGTATATATCGGTAAAGGGTAGAGACGGCTGTGTGAGTGCAACACGTCAGACTTTTAGAGTAGTTTGTATGGGATAAACTGTATATATCGGTAAAGGGTAGAGACGGCTGTGTGAGTGCAACACGTCAGACTTTTAGAGTAGTTTGTATGGGATAAACTGTATATATCGGTAAAGGGTAGAGACGGCTGTGTGAGTGCAACACGTCAGACTTTTAGAGTAGTTTGTATGGGATAAACTGTATATATCGGTAAAGGGTAGAGACGGCTGTGTGAGTGCAACACGTCAGACTTTTAGAGTAGTTTGTATGGGATAAACTGTATATATCGGTAAAGGGTAGAGACGGCTGTGTGAGTGCAACACGTCAGACTTTTAGAGTAGTTTGTATGGGATAAACTGTATATATCGGTAAAGGGTAGAGACGGCTGTGTGAGTGCAACACGTCAGACTTTTAGAGTAGTTTGTATGGGATAAACTGTATATATCGGTAAAGGGTAGAGACGGCTGTGTGAGTGCAACACGTCAGACTTTTAGAGTAGTTTGTATGGGATAAACTGTATATATCGGTAAAGGGTAGAGACGGCTGTGTGAGTGCAACACGTCAGACTTTTAGAGTAGTTTGTATGGGATAAACTGTATATATCGGTAAAGGGTAGAGACGGCTGTGTGAGTGCAACACGTCAGACTTTTAGAGTAGTTTGTATGGGATAAACTGTATATATCGGTAAAGGGTAGAGACGGCTGTATGAGTACAACACGTCAGACTTTTAGAGCAGTTTGTATGGGATAAACTGTATATCGGTAAAGGGTAGAGACGGCTGTGTGAGTATTACACGTCAGACTTTTAGAGCAGTTTGTATGGGATAAACTGTATATCGGTAAAGGGTAGAGACGGCTGTGTGAGTGCAACACGTCAGACTTTTAGAGCAGTTTGTATGGGATAAACTGTATATCGGTAAAGGGTAGAGACGGCTGTGTGAGTACAACACATCAGACTTTTAGAGTAGTTTGTATGGGATAAACTGTATATATCGGTAAAGGGTAGAGACGGCTGTATGAGTACAACACGTCAGACTTTTAGAGCAGTTTGTATGGGATAAACTGTATATCGGTAAAGGGTAGAGACGGCTGTGTGAGTACAACACGTCAGACTTTTAGAGCAGTCTGTATGGGATAAACTGTATATCGGTAAAGGGTAGAGACGGCTGTGTGAGTACAACACGTCAGACTTTTAGAGCAGTTTGTATGGGATAAACTGTATATATCGGTAAAGGGTAGAGACGGCTGTATGAGTACAACACGTCAGACTTTTAGAGCAGTCTGTATGGGATAAACTGTATATCGGTAAAGGGTAGAGACGGCTGTGTGAGTACAACACGTCAGACTTTTAGAGCAGTTTGTATGGGATAAACTGTATATCGGTAAAGGGTAGAGACGGCTGTGTGAGTGCAACACGTCAGACTTTTAGAGCAGTTTGTATGGGATAAACTGTATAGCGGTAAAGGGTAGAGACGGCTGTGTGAGTACAACACGTCAGACTTTTAGAGTAGTTTGTATGGGATAAACTGTATATATCGGTAAAGGGTAGAGACGGCTGTGTGAGTGCAACACGTCAGACTTTTAGAGTAGTTTGTATGGGATAAACTGTATATATCGGTAAAGGGTAGAGACGGCTGTATGAGTGCAACACGTCAGACATTTAGAGTAGTTTGTATGGGATAAACTGTATATATCGGTAAAGGGTAGAGACGGCTGTGTGAGTACAACACGTCAGACTTTTAGAGTAGTTTGTATGGGATAAACTGTATATATCGGTAAAGGGTAGAGACGGCTGTGTGAGTACAACACGTCAGACATTTAGAGCAGTTTGTATGGGATAAACTGTATATATCGGTAAAGGGTAGAGACGGCTGTGTGAGTACAACACGTCAGACTTTTAGAGTAGTTTGTATGGGATAAACTGTATATATCGGTAAAGGGTAGAGACGGCTGTGTGAGTACAACACGTCAGACATTTAGAGCAGTTTGTATGGGATAAACTGTATATATCGGTAAAGGGTAGAGACGGCTGTGTGAGTACAACACGTCAGACTTTTAGAGTAGTTTGTATGGGATAAACTGTATATATCGGTAAAGGGTAGAGACGGCTGTGTGAGTACAACACGTCAGACTTTTAGAGCAGTTTGTATGGGATAAACTGTATATATCGGTAAAGGGTAGAGACGGCTGTGTGAGTACAACACGTCAGACATTTAGAGCAGTTTGTATGGGATAAACTGTATATATCGGTAAAGGGTAGAGACGGCTGTGTGAGTACAACACGTCAGACTTTTAGAGCAGTTTGTATGGGATAAACTGTATATATCGGTAAAGGGTAGAGACGGCTGTGTGAGTACAACACGTCAGACATTTAGAGCAGTTTGTATGGGATAAACTGTATATATCGGTAAAGGGTAGAGACGGCTGTGTGAGTACAACACGTCAGACATTTAGAGCAGTTTGTATGGGATAAACTGTATATATCGGTAAAGGGTAGAGACGGCTGTATGAGTGCAACACGTCAGACTTTTAGAGCAGTTTGTATGGGATAAACTGTATATATCGGTAAAGGGTAGAGACGGCTGTGTGAGTGCAACACGTCAGACATTTAGAGCAGTTTGTATGGGATAAACTGTATATATCGGTAAAGGGTAGAGACGGCTGTGTGAGTACAACACGTCAGACTTTTAGAGCAGTTTGTATGGGATAAACTGTATATCGGTAAAGGGTAGAGACGGCTGTGTGAGTGCAACACGTCAGACTTTTAGAGCAGTTTGTATGGGATAAACTGTATATATCGGTAAAGGGTAGAGACGGCTGTGTGAGTACAACACGTCAGACTTTTAGAGCAGTTTGTATGGGATAAACTGTATATATCGGTAAAGGGTAGAGACGGCTGTGTGAGTACAACACGTCAGACATTTAGAGCAGTTTGTATGGGATAAACTGTATATATCGGTAAAGGGTAGAGACGGCTGTGTGAGTACAACACGTCAGACTTTTAGAGCAGTTTGTATGGGATAAACTGTATATATCGGTAAAGGGTAGAGACGGCTGTGTGAGTACAACACGTCAGACATTTAGAGCAGTTTGTATGGGATAAACTGTATATATCGGTAAAGGGTAGAGACGGCTGTGTGAGTACAACACGTCAGACTTTTAGAGCAGTTTGTATGGGATAAACTGTATATATCGGTAAAGGGTAGAGACGGCTGTGTGAGTATTACACGTCAGACATTTAGAGCAGTTTGTATGGGATAAACTGTATATATCGGTAAAGGGTAGAGACGGCTGTGTGAGTATTACACGCCAGACTTTTAGAGCAGTTTGTATGGGATAAACTGTATATCGGTAAAGGGTAGAGACGGCTGTGTGAGTATTACACGCCAGAGATTTCTGTCGTGGCTATGCTGGTTACTCCAGCCATTGGACACAATCCTGAGCAGGCACGAGGCTAGGCTCTGAATATTCGTTGTGGTAGCATCAGTAGTGGAGTGATTAAAAACCGACTAACAAGCGGGGTAGAAGGGAGGAGAAGAAAACTGGGAAACAGAGAGAGAAGTTGCTTTTCTTTTCCGAAATTGGAAGCTGACACTTGAACGAGTTTATTACTAGGTTTGCCAGCGAGGTAGTTGGAATGATTAGCTAATGAGAATGGGGTATCTATCAGAGAGGAAGGCGTGTTAGTGATTTACGTGAATATAAATCAATGTCCTCATGGCGAGCTCATTGGTCAGATTCGCGAAAAATAACAATGCTGCTCGCCCATGGGAATACCCCCTCCCTCCTTCCCAACCTCTTAGAGGGGAAAAGAGGTGGAGATATAAAACAACTTCTACCTCCAAATGTAGTAGATACATTTCTTTTTCCAACATTCACCAGAAGGCTAATGTCCCAGTCCAGTGACTAGGCGTTCTTCCTCAGATCCAAGATGGGATCAGCAGCAAGGGAAAGATTATCCCCTAATTCATTCCACCTTCATAGTTACTTCACATGTGTGCTTTATTGTAAACATAGCAAAACGAAGTTTTCTCGGAAGTTCAAGACCCATAAATTGCCTAAAAAGACCTTTAAAATACCTAAAATTATAAACAATACTTAAAAGTTGGAAAAAAGGAGATAAAGGAATAGTCCAAACTGATTAATAATTTTAGTTTCAATTATAAATTTAACATATTTATCTTTGCTAACGGAATATTCGCGCTAAGGTGTTTGTTCTTTGGAACATTCACTATAGCATTGTGATTTTATTTTTCCGAGTCTCAGGAGGTTCCTCTCACATGTTTGTCAGATTGTCTTCCACCAACTGTAAAATTGGAGTGAAGCATAAGGTACATACAACCTGACCTCTCTTACCCTCTGCTCAAGTCATTGTTGGTCAAAATTATCGAGATATTTGAAGAAAGTTCAGTGGTTTCTGGCAGGACTTATGACATGAATACAGTAGAAAAGGTCCTCTCAGCTCCCTGTTGTAGCCAGTCTTAGAAGTCTGTATTAGTTAAAAGAAATTTGAATTGAGATTAGCTTTCGTATCTGAGTCTTCCCCGGGGATGTCCACTCTGACTCGGACAACCGCCGAAGCCTACGCAAGTATTGAGATTAGCCTGTTGGACAAGAAAAAGATTGTCAAGGTAAAGTTGCCAAAAAAGGAAAGGAAAAAGCTGTTAAATGAAACAAAATGGCTAAAAAAGGAAATTTAAACCAGAAAGCACAGAAAAAGGCAGAAAAAGTCAAATAAAATTTACCATTTTCTACCTTGAAATGACCCATAGTGAACTTATAGTATGTTGGGCCTCGTCTTTAGACACTAGAAAATAAAGGATTTTGCTCAATATCCTAGCCTTAATAATTATTACATCCTTCATAACTGGCGCCATAGTTCGGAGGTACAGTGATTTTACACTTACGAACCTGGGGATTTCAACGAGTGTATAGCACAGAAACTTCCATGAACTAACCGGACTTTATAAACGGTTCATTCCTACAGATTCCAGCAGAATCACATTCCTTGGTCATATTGCACATTGCCACTGCTTTAATTTACAACACTTGTGTATAGGAGGAGATTCGGATGAGTCCATAGAACAGAAACTACATTCCTTTAACACAACATATTATAGAACATAATGAGTAATGTTTTTTGTCTCTAATGAACTCCCATATGAAAATGAAAAAGTGCAGTAAACACGTCTGCATAATAAACTATAGTACACTGTCAAAGTGCACAGGGTAGGAAAAGCCATAAACACTCGAGTATTCTGCTGCAACGTGACATCCACATTTCTTTTCCTCTCCAAAGCAACTTATGGATCAATAAATTATTACGGCTTTGTATTCTTACTTATTTATACATCCTTTTATTTCAGCGCAGTAATTTCTTTTTGTCTTTATAACCATAGTTGGGCGAAGATTTAAAGTTATCCAAAAGTTTAATATTGTTAATTTATATTTTAAGAAAGAGAGGAACTTATCCTGTTACTTCCATTACCCAAACGGAAGGCCTAGCATTTAGGGTAGAGAATATTTTGGAATATTTTATCTTAAGTTAGATTTAAGTCGTATCGTAGATGTCTGATTTTCAATTGCAACAAAGATCTGATAATTTTTTTATTTAAATGAGCATCTATTCAGCATGCTTGAGGATCATCTGAAGAAGTTTATTGTCCGTAGTTCCAACCTATGTATCTCGTGGTTGATAATGAATAACTGCGAGTTTGAAAACAGGGAAAATAATTAAATTCACCTCAAAAGTGACCTAAGGTATACAATAAATACTAAGCAATTTAATAAAACAACTCGTATGCCGACAATGTTAAAATCATGAAATCCAGTTATACTTTTCTCTGTAACCACATAACATTTGACAAAGAAACTGAAAAACACTTAAAATACACCCTCCTAGACACTTTAACATGGCTGTTATTTTGAATATATTATAGTTCATAAGTTATATTTATTTTTAATTTTGGTCTATTTCTAATGTAAAGCATCAGTTCAAGCTTTCTCTATGAGGATTTTTATTTAAGTTAAGCTTTTCCAGAGCAAGTAGATAAGGGAACAATGTATTTCTTTTTAATGTAATTCTATGGCTTTGTGCTGGAATTAGTGTGATATAGAAAATGTGTACATTTGGAGCATATATTTTAATTGGTTTATAAGAAATCTTTTACTTCTTGTATAGTATTAAACTGAAGAATGCAAGAATGAAATGTACTACTAAGTATACAGGTGTCCCCAAAATACCGACAACGCTTAATATGTTGTGCGAGACGGCAAACTGTTAGTTTTTCAAACAGGAAGCCCTGCCCGGAAATGTACGGTTTGGACGCTGTGGCACATCGAAGTGTGAGATAGATGTGTGTTCACATTTCGTCAATAAACCCAACATGGAGCTCTCTACATTACATATGGGCTTCGAACCGTGTATCTCCTACATCATTGCAGAGCCTATACCTGCGGTAGTGAGCCAAATACACATGATCCAATACGAGCGGTTGTCTCTGAAGATTTTCAATCGCTCCGTGGACTCGAGCCATAAGGTCCTCCGCTGACGGTACAGGAGTGTCATACTCTCCATACAGCTCCACAGAAAATAGTCGAGAGGTGTCAGATCTAGCGACCGTGCCGGCCATGGAACTGGTCCACCTCTACCAATCCATCGATTTGAATATGCGACGTTGAGACCATTTCAGCATGCTGGTGAGTGTCGCGCTGTTATTAAAAACGTTACTGTACTGAAAACTACACAAGTTATGTAATAGGATGCTCACCAAGGACTCTGGGGGAATTTAGCGCATGTGCAGGAATGTTATTATGCTCAGGTCGTCCATCCCGGTACACAGATGGCTAAAAGGTTGCATACTTTCCACATTAAGGTACGAAAATGTTAACAACTTGTAACAACCGTCCGTTCTCAAACTTCGACGCTTTCCAGCGCCCAAACCGTACATTTCCGGACAGGAGTTCCTCCATCAAGACCCATCAGTTTGCCATCCAGCACAACATATTAAGCGTCATCGGTATTTCGTTTTTTTTTTTTTTTTTTTTTTTGGGGGGGGGGAGGGGGGGACACCCAGTATAGCAGATGTTTTGTGTACCTGTATTATTTTCTTGACATCAATGAAAACATGGAAAATGTATATAATAAATTGGATTCTCTGACTGCATATCTAATGTACAAAGTGTTATTCTGGAGTAGCTATATAAAAAGTCACGTAAAACCTTTGTTTATCTTAAGTTTTGAAAATCTGATGTAAAATAGTTTTCTTGGAAGCAGTTTTCATATGGAAGCAATTTTTTATAATGTTGTATAGACGATAAACGTTAAGAATAGACGAAAACAAACCACACAAAAATGTAGATATTTAAAAACAGAATTTATTTCAATGTACAATCTTGTGGCGTAAGCCGTAAGGAATTTTAAAAACATGGTAGACTTTAAGTGACAGTCAAATCTTTTAAGAGCACTACTGGTCAGTATGTGATGACATTTACATTTCATTCTCTTTGCACGGCCAAGAGATAAAAAGTGAATAACTATTTACTCTTTGATAACAGTATGAGTATTGGAAAATCCAGACAAATAAATAACAAGGAATATTTCGGAAATGATCCACTCTACAAAAGAATGTACGTGATATAAACTGTGTGCTTTAACGAGATGTACATTTTGTCTGTTTTACGGTTTATCAATATGCAAAGAAAACTCAAGATACACATTTCACACGTCATAAAACTATCTTAAAAATATGGTATTTTAATCAAAATGGTTAGCCATTTTTTATAAAATTTAAATTTTAGAAAAAATGTCCCATGTGAAGGGTAATGTACAATGGGGAAATTTTCTTGAAAATCTTTATATCGCATCCTTGGAAGACGCTGAATTGGAATCGCAAATTTGGTATTTTACCGAGTTTTCGTTTTTAAGTCATGCTGTTCACAGACACAAGGATCTTTTTCTGAAAATGCTCTTTGGATTCAGGGGACCTCAAAAAGTGTATTTCCAGTGAAATCTCGGTATCAAATTTTTGGGTGGAATGCAATAGCTTTTCTAAGTACGTGTCAGACAAAGTAATAAGATTTCGCAAGAATAGTTCGTTACCCACTAACAAATGACGTTGGGTGGAGAAAGTTGTGTGAATGTAAGACATGAGGTATGTGCCTGAGGACAAGCCAGGAGGCGGTCGGTCGCATAGTCCGCTGTTATCCTGCAAGGACACAGCACATAACTTGTGGAACCCCGGCACTCTGTTGTGGCGGGCTGTGAGTTATGGTGGGCTATTGCATTATACTTGTGTTCTGGTGACAAATGACTGTAGCCCTTGCTTCTTCTCTTTTGTGTACAGCCAGCTCCTCTCACCTTCTAGCCACTTGTTCTTCTCCTCTGCTACAAATTTAGGAATATCGAAATGAGGCTCATACCTCTCTCAGATGTGAAGTGTTGGGCATCGGCTACAAGAGTTCCAGCAGCAAACTCCTCATACCACAGCACATTTATTTACCATTTATAATAACTGCAAGTAAATAACGCAAGGAAATAGAATTTATTTTTAACAAGTGCGGAGATTTCAGGAATTTCTTTTTCTGGAACTTCACGGCATACAACAGAGAGTTCTAAAATTCTATTTTCGAAATTTAAGATACTTTTAACACTATTTACCTCTATCGCATGCCAGATGTTTATTTTATTGGGAAGAAGTTACTATATAAATTTAACCCATATTCTCAGTAGTACAAATTAATAAAATTTACTTTTCTATTATCAACTCTTCTGGGCTGGTTTCATTCAGCATATATTAATAGAAACCATACAATGGTAAGTAAAGATAGAGATTTCAATGAGTGTATAAGGCATTAGCTGGAGAGAGGACCCAATAGTGGTATCTATACAAATTACCAAGGTAGCAACCACCAGAGAGTGTAAATGAAACAAGTTTCACCTTGTGATTATACTAACATGCGCGATCGCAACGTTTGTATCCCAGCAATGCTATCATAAGAGCATTTCTTTTCTAAATGCCAGGAGCTTTGTTGATACGTTTAAACTCTAGCCGTAATCTTTCTCAAAAAATGCTTCGGTTGTTGTGTTCACATCTTCACGGCAAGAACACAGTAGCTAATGTAGGTAGCACATATATGTAAGACATCATCGTGAGCTGACATGCGCTACCCTTAGCCCTTTCCCCTATAGACAGCAGAACACCCCTCAAGGTTTTCTCGTAGAAGGCTTACAGTATTAATAAATGGACAACGTTTTTGTGGGTGGATGTATGTCTTTATGCTACCAATAGGTATTTTTATTCTGTCTACAATCTTTCTCTTGCTTCTCTTTGTTTCGTTTATGAATACTGTGAGAATTACAGCATTACATATCTATAAAATTTATTTTTCAGTTTCGTTATGCATTAAGGAATACCAACCTCTAGAAAAGTGCATATTGTGTGAAGTCTCCCTCGAAAGTCGAAGTTAGGTTCACTTTTACACGACCCAAATGCCGACAATGAATAATAAACGCATGTATATAAATGTTTCAACTTAATTAGCATGCTATACATATTCATAACGTGGAGATCTGCAGAACAGAGATCTCAAATGTCTCATTTCCTGAACAGGACTACCACGAAAATCGTTAAAATTGTGTTTGCAGCAATTAGATGAGTGATTCCAACTGCATTCTTCAATGCTTCATTTCAGTCTGTCCCCCTATATCATACGAGTGACCATACCTCTTAGTATTATACATAAAAATCTGATGTGTTACATTCACATAACTTTCTCTGCTATACTAAAATATTCTTGCACTAGTATATTCTTGTATCTTATGTTAATCCAAATAAACTGACATTACAATTTCGTTGTAAATATGAAAAGTTGTAGTCTTACTATAGATAAGGCCCTAGTCAGACTTAAAAAGCGGATCACTATGTGGTGACATTGAAATTCGATAGATTTTGTATAACCTTGAGAAAAAAACGAATAGCCACTTATAATTTGAAGAAAGTATAAGCATCTGAAAATTCAAACCAATAATATACAATTCTTGAAAGGTATAAACGCCATAAAAAATGTAATTTGACATACATTGTGTCCTTTAACGAGTGAACGGGAGAGTGAGTGAGTGAGTGAGTGAGTGAGTGAGTGAGTGAGTGAGTGAGTGAGTGAGTGAGTGAGTGAGTGAGTGAGTGAGTGAGGTAGCTAGGTTTAAGGGCCCGTCGACAATTAGGTCATTTGGGCCCGAGCTTAAGCTTACACAAAAACTACATTTTTTGTATAGTAAGATTTTGTCTATCTCTTAGGATTTATCAATTATATAGAAGTTATTCGAAATGAAGAGGAAAATTTAAGATGTACATACATTTAATTCATCTTGGAAATATATTTGAAAAAATTTTAAATTAAAATCGTTATTTTTAAAAAACATTTTCCATATAGGGTAATTTTGGATTTTGTTGAAAATCTTGTGTAGAATTCTTGAAACACACTGCATTTAAAAACCAGCTTTGGTATGTAACCAACTTTTCGTTTTTTGGGCTATACTGTTCAGAGTCGTGCATATACATAGGTCTTTTCCAAAAATATTTTTCTTTTTACTCAGGGAATCTGAAAAGTTGCATTTCCGGTGAAGCCCTGGCATTTAGTTTTTTGGGTGGAATACAATATTTCCTCTGCTTGGTTTAAGTAAGAGGAGGTAGTAAAATTAATCGAAAATAGAATATCAATTATATTAACACATTTATAAAATCTAAAAGATAATGAAACTCTAATAAGGTAATGATACATTTAATTTTGATTTAATTAAATATATTTAGTATTTTGATTATCATTGATTGGCCTTATAAATACGAGAAACATTTAATATGTTTACAAACATACACTTTGGTATATTTTATAGTTGCTGTTAAATATCGTTTTATTGAATGCTTTGGAAATGAAGTTGTTTAACTTAGGTGCATGTTTTGAAAGTGCGACAAGCAGAAGCAAATAGTGCATAAGGTGTAAGCCAATAGCATCGATTAACTTAAATGCCTGGGCATAGGCAGGAAGGACACAGAAGCCCAGAAAGTAATTACAGAGGAGGTCGCACAGTGCTAGTGCGAGTAGGTTGAGACAGTTCTTTGTTTTTCATATAGCACACACGCCTTACAACTGGACCCACACACATTTCCATCAGGGGACAACGACCTCCTCAAGCTGCATATCAACATCTACATCAACAAATTACTTGCAAATTTCTCAATGGGATTCCTACGCAATAGAGTCTGATAATTTGCATTCACATGCCATTCTCATCTCACTCTTCCTCTGTCTAGTTGTACCTAAAGATAAACGCAGTACACACGTGCACTTCTCGTTGTGGGTATAAGAAGGATACAGTACGATACTCAGACTTCTTAAAGAGCGTGTTGATGACTTTTAACTGCTACGTGCTCTTTGCGTGACGAACTTGCCACTAGCGAAAGGTACAGTATATACCTATGAATCGATTGAGTGGTTTTTGAGGGCCCCCCCCCACATAGTTTTTTACAATAAAAAACTAAAAAAACTAACCCCTAGCGCAAGAGCCCTTCGCGGGCCAAGGGTTTATAATACCGACATCAAAGCTCCTTTGGATGCAAGGAACCTCAAAAAGGAGTATTTTCATAAAATCTTGTTATTGACTTTTTTGTAATAGTTCCTCTGTGCCTCGAAAATTAATAAGAAAATATGGCTTAAGTTTTGTTGAACGTATAGATTTTTGAAACACGAAATAAGTAGATAACCCGGATCTGCTTGTTTTAATACATATTTGTTAGTATCTTGTGGTAGACTGACTAATTAATACACAGCTCCTGTACTTACACCTTGCTATGAATATTTATTACACAAGTGAGTGTGTGTGTGTGTGAATATAAATTTATTGCGGACGCTGATGCCAGCTAATCCACTGTTTATTATGCAATGTTTTAGAAGGAACTCTGAATGTCGTGACCTATGCCACTCGAGTTCTGATAGTAAACAATAGTTCATTTATACCGCCAGAGTAGTAAATTTCGCAAAATATTCTTCCGTGTCATTGAAAATAACGTATTAATGACCGATACTCGTACATGAATAATATCCATTGCCAAGCGAGAAGCAACAAAACAAAAACGAAACGCCTTCGCGTGCCGGGCATGGCCACCTATGGTCGAAACACTGAAGCACAGCTTTTATTAATTACACCGGCACTCGCGCGAGCAGAGAACCAAAACCAGATTCCAATATCTTCACATAAAATATTCGCTCCGACAGTATCATTTCTTTCTGCGGCTAACGAATCAAGAAAGGCCAAGTGCATTCAACAACAGCTCTCATGCACTTGTTTCGGCGTCAGATCGGGAGAGCTTTACGTCATCTAACTCTGCATTCCTACAACGTCCACATAGACATACCGTAAGAGATGGACCACAATGTCTTTAAATCACATAGATTATTTATATCAAATAACATTTTGTGGTCTTAACAGTATAGGCCAAATTTCTCCGCGCGTGTGTGTGTATGTGTGTGCGTGCGTGCTTGTCAAATTGTTTTAAAAAAAGATGCTGGTGTGGTGTCGAGAATGCACATAACAAATTTCATTGTCAAATTTCAAGTTCAAGAGTTATAAGGTGAAGAGTTTTTAGTCATTCTCCCTTTTACCTGCAATATCTGACATTGTTTTAATATTTTCGAAGAGTGTATTTAATATTTTCGTTACAGTCTATATTACTGTGAGATATTTTCAAGGAGGATAAAACTCATATCTTGTAAATAGGCTGTTAATAGTTATAGAACATAAATGGCAAATCATAAATGGTAACACTAAACCGTTTTACAAGAACTCATTAAAAATATAAATTTAATGAAATATATCACATTTCTAGCAAGTTTCTTCTATTTTAAAAAGTAAGGACATCATTCAGAAAGCGGAGATGTCGACGAGCGTGTAAGACAGAAGCCTGCCATATAAGTGTATGACCCAGCAATTCAAAATGAAGTAAGTAGATACACCAGTACGACCGTTAAGTGGCCATTTCTCTCACGCACGTAGGTACATGAAGTATGTAATATCAAGGGAAATGTTTAATTCTGAAGCAGTTCTTATAAGCTGCCTTGTATCTACAAGAAATTTACACTGAAATAATTTGTGTGGATATGTTATACAATTGGTACAAAGATAACTGATGACAGGTAAGGAAAAGAGTGTGATTGTTTCAGAGGAGACTTTTCTTGTTGCAAGAGCCAATTATGCATCGATAGAAGGGTAGTCATTGGATCCCAGATGCGCCTAAGGACAACAAAGACCGAGGATTTTCCATCGAATTGCTAGCTTCATAAGGTCACTGCATCTTTAAGTATCTTAGCTTCAGGATATCTTCAAGTACCACTCCTTTATGATTCAAGAAAAACTGACAGTGACAAATATCATGCAACTACTGTAGGTTTCTGACCAGAAAACGTCTGAGGGGTGTTCTACTCCCTGAAGGGGAAAGGGGGACCAGTACCACATGCTAGCTCAGGATGTCATTAATATATGTACTAGCCACTTTAACTAGTATGCTCTGCTCAAGAGAATATGGCTGTAAGAAATATGTTTGACATTAACAGCTCCAGTGTTTGCTGAGAAAGATTGCGGCCAGAGTTTCAATATATCAAAAAGGCTTAGGCCTTTTAGAAAATATGTGCTGTTGTGCGCAATACTGGAACACTAACGTTGCGATCGCGTACGTTTTCCAAGACGCCCAAGGGCTCTAAGTGTCGGCGGGAGTTTCGACGTTGCATGCCAGGAAATTTTCTCTTTGCAAATCCTCGTTCTTCGGATCGGGGGAAGTCTCTGGATACCGGGTCACCAGGGAATGTGTAGACCCGCAGCGGGAGGGGAACCGGTCGTACGAGTCGCCACGGGGAGTTTCATTCTGTAGCTGTTAAAGAGCGTGCCCTCTGCTCTCGCCTCTCCTCGGGTCCGACCACACTTCGTATCCTATCGTCTCACCCCTCCCTCTAAGGGGATGTCCCGTCATGGGCAAAAGCACAAAAGATCGAGGTGCTAAATCTTGTTTTACCTCAACATTTGGGACCTCAAAATGTGTATTAATAGTTGAAGTAATAGTCAGTCACACGTTGGAAAGACTAGTTGAAGCAATATTCGCCAGTCGTCGATGCAACAATGTTGAAGCAGAATTAGCGTTTTGTAGGTCACACGTTGATAAGACAATTTGAAGCAACAATGCCTCACTCCACCTAATGCCTCAAAGTCCTTTGATTGAGTCTCTTGCCGTCCATAGAGCACTGAGATTTCTCTCCCAGGGTGTGCGTGGGTTTTCTTTAGAAACGATGACAATCACCAGTCAAATAAAGCTGTGTTCGAATTCACACAACTGGAATATGCTTCACTTATTGTGTCCGTTGGTTCCAACGCTCCATAGAATTACGATCTGTTCACTTGGACAAACAAGCCAAGAGTAAGTGCTGCTCTGGAGCAAATAGTGGTGATGCTCCTCAAATAAAAAAAAAATAAAAAAAAAAACTCTTACACTCTACTCAGCTCGGTGAGGTACCCCCTTTTACATTCGTTTTCTCTATTAATTTTTTATCGAAAATTACTATTCTGATTATTATCTGTAATTCTTTTTAAATGGCTCATTTTCTATACGTATGTATAATTTGGGTATCATAGTGAAATATGGATTTTGAATGGAATACAGTACTTCCTCTACCTAGGGGGTGAGTGGAAGAGAGTGAATGAGTTGTTGATGCGTTTTCATGCACCAGAATAACACGCCTCTGCACTAATGTTAATTTCTGCACACTCCACAATTTGAAAAATAATTAATGGGAGGGAAGAGCTGAGTTGAGTAGGTGGTCCAGCGAGATTCCAAAGTGTAAAAAGTAGCGATTTTGGAAATTTCTTGTTGGGATCTTGTTTCAATGTTAACTGGTTTGATCCACTCTCTTTTGTCTAGCAATCATAGCATGACAAGTTCAACATGACAGCTGGTTGATCAGAACAAGCTGAGGAACAGGTTCTGGGAAGCATTCAGTGGTTGGAGATACATAATGGCACTGATAGTATGGACTATTAACCACCTCCCTCTCCCGCTCCTCCTCCTCCTTCTTTATCCTTCTATCTACTTCATGTTAATCCAGATAAACGTTTGCAAAAATACTTTCATTACTACACATTTCGTTGTTGGTACAAAGGATTAGGGAAGACTGAAGTGGGCACTACACGCGGCCTTTGGAATTCCACATCATTTGAATGACATCACCAGAAACTGGTGACTGGACACTGGTGATTTAGCACTTCAACAACTTAAACAGATCCGTGTGTGTGTGTGTGTGTGTGTGTGTGTGTGTGTGTGTGTGTGTGTGTGTGTGTGTGTGTGTGTGTGTGTGTGTGTGTGTGTGTGTGTGTCGACAGCATAACTCAAAAACAAAACGTCGGTTAAAAACCAAACTTGGTATTTAAGTTTAATGTCTTTAGAGGATGCCACACGAAGATTTTGAAGAAAATTGCTTCACCCTAAACGACCCTTTACATAGGAAGTTTTTCGAAAATTTTGATTTTTTTGAACATGACTCTAATGATTTTGATTAAAATTCCATATGTTGGCGATATTTTTACGACAAATAAAATGTATACTTTGAATTTTCTGGCTATAGCCTATGTAGTCCTATTTACTATGGATGAGTTTTGAACAACTCGTAAAGCATAAGAATATTTCTATACAAACAATGTAGATCTCACTAAAACACAATTTATGTCCAAATAATTGTTTCTGTACAGTGAACCATTTCGGAGATATTCCTTGTTATTTGTGTGAGTATTGGTGAATTTATACTTCTGTCAAATGGAACATGGTTATTCATTTTTATATGTTAAGCATGCAAAGAGAACGGAATTTGAAAGCTTTAGCCTACTGCATTTCCATATTCCCCTTGCACCTACAAGGGAATAAGCAGTAAGATAATTTGTGCAAATGTTTATCTCAACTAACACGAAGAAGATATAGGAATAAGAGTTTGTAAGAATGGTTAGTACAAGAGTAGAGAAAGTCACGTGAGTGCAACACATCAGATTTTTTATTCTTATATTTCTATAACCCCCTTTAACTTCTTTGGTCTTTGGGCTTTGAGTTGAGAAACAACTGATGTTATTACTCATTGGACTGTAGCGTTTCTAAACATTGATTTCCATCAATTTTAACGTTAAACACGCTCATATTCATGTTTCCAGTCCCTGTGGAAAATAGAGAGTTATTCTGGTTAAAGAGAAATTCTCTATCTCAGCCGGGAACCATAATGTATTTTTTCAACACTTACAAATGTTCAAAATGCTCCTTGCAGTGCTATTTTCCATGAATCTTTTAGATGTTTGCACATTGGATCATTAACATAATACATATTTTTTTAGCTTTGGTATTTGTCCAAGTTAAATTGTTATTGTATATACCTATTGTTGCAATTTCTAAACTATAATAAAAACCACGAAGTTACTATTTACTGCATTAATACTTATATTGCGATAAGCTAGATAGCCTCTTCTCGTGTATCTCGTCGCAAGGAGATGGTCTTGGCTCGGGTGTGTATTGACCAGTGCACTATGCACTGTGTTACAATCTTTTGTCGATCCGCCGCATGCTGCTAGAGTGTTTTTGTCTGGCGCACCTGCGAACTCGCTGCAGCTGCTGGACAGTCTTGCAGAGGTCCTAGTGGACGATAAACTAGTGGTCGAAAAAGCTTTGAAGTTTTGTTTTAATTCTGACTTTTACCTCATATGTTTGGTCTCTTTCTGTATTTGTGCTTTTACCAGTATTTTATTTTGTATTGTAGTTTATTTCTGGCTTTTTCCATGATCCATTTTATAAGGGCGTTAATGAACATGTAGTTGAGAGCCCTTATAATTATATAATTGATATGAATATCAAGGAAAAAATTTTTATAAAGTGGTATTCCTGGAATATAAATCTAAAATTTTGTTATGTTTTGAAAACTGGGCCGCAATGAGCTATTTTTGTAGTGCAGTTAAACTAGTTTTTCTCAAAAACTCTTCATGCTTTTGTTTGAAGGTTTCGGAAATAACTATAAACAGTGTTAGTAGTATGTCGTAAAGCGTCGAGGTAGGCACATGCCTCTGGCGCGAAGAACCCGAGTTCGATCTCTGGTACCGGCGTGAGAGGTGTAGTCAGGAGTGCACTCAGCCTCGTTAGATCCTTGAGGGGCCAATTGGGGAGCTACTTGATTAAGAAATAGCGGTCCCAGGTCGCGAAGGCCGCATGACCGGCTGGGAGGGTCCGGGCACTGACCACGTCTCATCCTCCGGTTCTGCACACACTCATGTCGCCTATAGAGGGAGAGGTAGGGGACGCAGCGGCCGAGCGGCCGAGCGGTAGGCCTTGGCCCGGTAAGAGCTATTGCGCTGTCTTTTTAGCGCGTGATAAAACTATGTTTACTCGTGAAGAAACACAGGATTTGAAATTTTAACAGGTTGGTCCCTGTAAGTGTAAATAAACGGAGGAACACGAGCTGTAACCTTGATATCATGTACGTAGTTAATACGTACATTGAAAGTGAAAGCAGGAATTTTCCGAGGAAGAGTTTGCAACACTGTAACATTAAATGTGACGGACAGACACGACGAATGCACACAATAAATATATCCGATACGATGATTTACTGCTGTTAATACCAGTGTGATGGAGAGGGGGTATTTGAAGATGCAGCTAGCTACTGGACCGAATTCCTGGCAATTATCTAGTGCCGGCCGGCGGCCGGACGGACGAACGGACGGACGGACATACGGCCGGCCGGGTTCAGACCACTCGACACTCACTCACTCTCTCCATCACTTTCTCTACCCACTCTTCTACATACTACACATTTTTTAAAAAGTTAAAGCGACAGTCAGATTTTAAAAATGTGATGGCTTTCAAACTCCATGTTGAACGAATAACGACCTACCACTTCAAAAAGATATATTGACTTTCTGCACTCACTCGTATACAAACTGATCTTGCAAATTCTTGCTTATTCCTCTATCTCCTTGGTGTAAATCGACACAAACATTTATAGAAGTTGCATTATTGCATTATTTTCTTGTAGGTACAAGGGGGATATGGAAATATAGTAAAGGGAAATCAGGCTTTTTAAACTTGGTCGTTATGTGATAGCTTTGAAATTCCGTTCTCTTTGCTTGGCCAAGAGAGAGAACTACTTCTCATTTGAGAAAATTGCAAGTATTTCAGAATTATAACAATAAATATCTCCGAAATGGTTAGCTTCAAAGAATGTATTTGACATAAATTGTGTGATTTAAGCAGATCTATTTAACATTTTAGCTCTTAGGTCAGGGCTGAGCGACTTTGGCGATACCTTCATTTTTTTTACCTGCTAGACATAGTTATCAGTCAAGGTTGTGAGCAATCTGCGCTCTCTGAGCCCCTGTCTTAGGTTAAACCGTTATAGGAAACTCATTCACAATGAAGAGCTGTTAACAAGTTACTCCCTGATGAAAATATCTTAAATGCGTGGTAATTTAATCAAAATCATTAGAACCATTTTTGAGAACAACAAAATGCTCGAAATATTTTCCGTGTTTTGGTTAGTTTGTGGTAGGGAAATTTTGTTGAACACCTTTAGAAGGTACTGAAAGTAAAGAGCAAGTTTGGTATTTAACTGACTATTAGCTTTGGGTTATGCACTGATTGGATGGAAGGAGTCTTTGCCATAATAACCAAGACAGGAGGGGTGAGCAACTGCTTGCCTTTTCAATACATAGGCATGAGACACGTTAAACCAAATTAAAATTTCATATTCTTTGCATTATCACAAACGAATGTAGACTTGCCCAAGGACGCCTCTTCTATACAGAGCGTACCCTTATCGCCCAGCCGCAGCCAAGGCCACGCAGGAGGGGGTCAGCGCGCCGACTTCCCTACCGTAACTACTTGACCTTATAGGACGCTGTCTTTCCATCAGAATAGCTATTCAATTGGGGTCATCAGAGCAGACATTCCAGCGGGGAAAAATACCCACGATTGTACCGGGAATCGAGTCCCGGTCCCCCGCACCACCACTGCTCTACAGAGTCGAACATATAAAAATTAAAAACAGTAAAAACGAATGTTTCGGAAACGTTTAATGCCGCGAAAAATTGACACAACCTGTGTGTTTAAGGATATCTAATTAATTTTATCTGTTATTGTTTCCCATTACCTATAAAAAATTATGCTGAAATTATCATTCAGAATGAAAAAGACCTTCAGAATTCAAGATACATTTTATTTCATGCACAGAGGTATTGGAATATTTGAAGATAAAATTAGAAGGAAGTAATATCCGTGTAATGACGCAGGTTGTATTTAACTGTCTTAATTTGGGCGTATGATGTACGATACGTAATAAATAAACAAGTGAGTGTACTTTTGTTAGGTTATAGACCTATGGAAAATTCGCCGATTAATTTGCCGGAAGAAACTCCCCCGCTCTTAGCTTTAAAAAATGCCCATTGTATTGAAGCGTGCGATAATATCGTCAGGCTTGGTTGCTTTCTGCCCCACCCTGGTGTGTGCGGATGAAATTCAAAATCCGGAATTATTTGCAAATGTCAAAGCTTCCTTTGGTAGGTAATATTTGTACGTGACTGGGTCTGCTTGTACAGCCCTGGGCCAGCCGTCATGGGCACTTCGGAAGGCGTACCCACAAAATCTCATCTCTACCGAGTGAGCAAGTATTGCATTCCACCCCAAACATGCCAAGCGAAACCTTGCACGGCTGACCCCTGCCCCCTCCCCCTATAAACTACCCTTCACATGGAACAAAGTACCTACTGTTTCATTTTTGCAACAAAATCTCTAATGACTAATTAAAATCTCACAGTTTAAGATGTTTAGATAACTACTAAAACGTGAATATTTGCACAATTTTTGTGTCGTTCACTACTTCCGAAGTATTTGTCGTTAATTTTATTTTCTCCACTATGTACAATAAGTAGGGAAAGTATTGTATTCCACTCCAAAATTTGATGTAGGGATTTTACTGGAAGCACATATTTCGAGGCCCCCTGAACCCCAGAAAAACATTTTTAGAGAACGCTGCGAGTGTGTGTGTGTGTGTGTGTGTGTGTGTGTGTGTGTGTGTGTGTGTGTGAACAGCATAACTCAAAAGTAGGTTAAATATAAAATTGGTATTTAAGTTTAGAAGAATAAATTTTCTATGAACAACTTGTAGAAGAGTGAGTAGAGAAAGTTGTGAGTGGTGCACTACTTGATAAAAGCGTAAGTGCACATTTCACGATCGGAAATTGTGTCGCCGACTCCAGCACCACGAAGTCTAGCGATTAGCTATTGTCTTGTCGTGACGCGAACAGGAATCGACCCACTGACCTTTAAAAAAAGGCCCTCCCTTCCCCTTGCCCCCTCTTGCGGTAGGTTGGCATGGACGGTCGCTCCGAATTCATTGAATTTTGATACCCGAATTGAAAGAGAAGTATAACAAAGGAATTTGAATTTCATGAGGCCTTTTCCCCCAATGGAGAAAGCAATTTACGTTGGGAATCATATGGCAGTAAAACCATACTGCAGTGCTTGTGTCACGTGGTCTTGTTTAATTTAATTACTGGGAAAATACTACATGAGGCACAAACAGTAACAGTTAGCACTACCCCTGAAAGAGAGTAGTGGGGGGGGGGGGGGGGGGTGGATATACCTGCATAGATACACACATATGTATCCGCCTCGCATTCAAGTGGTAATACAGCCTTTTTGATTCCATTTTATTTGAGTGAACAATGAGAGCGATCACTTTTTTCATCTCAAAGACCAAACTATTGTATCTAGTAGGCAGTGCAAAATCGAAATCTGCATTAATTAAATTCTAAAGTGAATTACTATAAATTTAATAGTCGTCCCCGATTATTAATAGTTTACTTACGGTTTTATTTTAAACAAGCTTTTCGTTCAGGCTGAACCAATGAAAACTGGTGGCAAACTTTAAGAACAAACAACAATTCTAAAAATCGTTGGCATATTTATGGTAATCAGTAAACAGTTTATTGTAACAATAGCTACTTATTTCTTCTCGCTCACATAATCTCTCTCGTATAATTGTTTAGCTGTGTTTCAGCTTTCCTCAGTAATTCTAAAGGAACATGTTTCATAAACAAAGCACGCTTGACACTAAACAAATAAATAACTTTTCCCTATCGTTATGTAAATAAATGTAATTTAATTCGAATCTTAGAATTTATAATGCTAGGCAATACATAAAACATCGTATACCAGTGTGTAAGAATCTAAAGGATCATACAGCTTTTGTTAGCGTTTATTTACGATCGTATTTTAACCTATCGATTGATTTAATATGGCTGTTAAATCAGCTAACCGGAGAAAAAAAAAAAAAAAAAAAAAAAAAAAAAAAAAAAAAAAAGACACCTTAATTTCTCAGAATAATTTTTTTTTTTTCAAATATCTAAAATCTTGAATTTTGACCAAAATCATCGTTCTTTTCCTTCTCAGTCTCTCTTTAAAGTAAAGCAGTCTGAAAAACTTCTTTGTGAGTAATTTATAGAATGTCTATAAAAATAAATGCTAATGTGTGGAAAAGGCGGTGTAATTGTTATAGATATTGTGGTTGTTATTATTCCGGCACAATTACACCGTCTCTGGACTCGAACCCACAAACCCTAATAATATTCATTAAGAAAGTGCACTCCTCGCCTGATAGGGGCGTAGTCCCCCCGTATTGGCGACACATTCGTAACACCTTCATTCTGAAAGCAGTTCGTAATGAGCAACCACAAATCGTAGGTTTCAAGATGTGATTTTGTTTTGTTTTGCGGGCCGCGCCGCCGCACACGATAAAACAATGGACAAGAGCTGTGAGAACTCTTCATTTCTGTCATTGTATTTAGTGCTTTTTGTTCTTTTGTTAGGGCGAGCGACTGAAGATAGCTTCGCTTAATCTCCAGCGCTCGGGAAATTCCTAGAACTGAGTGCATCCTCGCGCTTTTGTTTCTTCATGACTAGAGCTCGCATTCTTATGTAATTACTTAGGTAAATGCATAACCCTGTGCGCCGTGATATAAAGCTGAAACTGAGCTTAATGTTCTAGATACACACACCGGACAGACATTTTACATTTTATTTGACATAAAAACAAATTTTTACTTTCTCTAGTACGTAGCACCAAAACTTTGATATCGAGATGAAACCGGAAGTACGTGTTTTGGGAGCTCCTGAATCTAAAAGAGCAGGTTTAGAAAAAAGCTACGCGCGCGGTGTCTATGAACAAGATACCTCAGAAACGAAAAGTCACTTAAACACCAAAGTTGCTATTTCAGTTTAGCATCTTCGAAGATTTTCACCACTGACTGCCCTTTAAATGGAACACTTTTCGAACATTTTTATATCAAAAATTGCCCTCACCATTTTGATTAAAATATCACATGTTTAAGATGTTTTCCTGTCGAAATGTATATCTTGAATTTTCTAGGTACGAGTCCTCAGAAGTCCTTGCAGTCTGAGTCAGTGCATAGTTGCTAATATTTTCCATCTAAGGATGGTTTGGAATTCACCTATTTCGTTTTCGAGCTATGCTGTTCACACAGACACGCACACGCACACACACAGTGGGTGCAAGGTTCTTCAAAATGAGTATTTCCGCTAAATGTTATTTCTATTGAATTTTTCATGCTTGAAATTGAAATTGAGTTTTTATTTATGCACACTTCAACTGCTGTAGTTTTCAGCGTCCAATTCTACATATATTGGACGTGAAAGATCGCTTAATTTTTCCCAGAGACCTGAGGTTCCTTTACATACCGTAAATCTACGATACGGGACCAACGGCTTTACTTCCCTTCCGAAGGAATCCATGTTAATGACTTTTACGCCCCAGAAAGGCACCGCCCTCCGCCGGGTTTGAACCGGCGCCCTCAGGACCACGGAAGACGACATTGGACAGTGAAAGTGTCATGTTATCCTGAGGCAGAAGGATCGCCCGCCAGAGCACTGACTTCCCTGGTGAAGGTTCTGCTCACACGGCAGTTATCAGATGGAAGAACTTCTCCAGGAAGCGATACACAATCTGTTACCATTAAGAAGCGTGCATGTTCATAAACTGGCCGTCGATTGCTGTCTGTCCACTGCGAGTGTTTTGTTTCAAAGGGATTTATGGACCTCGTCAAGGAACGTTCCTCGAGCTACGTCTCCGATCAGAATCGATCGAGGTTCATGCGATGCGGGTATTCAGATACAGAACAAGACGTTACTCGTTACCATGGATTCATAAAGATGTTTCTTTTACTGTCGACTATCACACTCTCGCTCCTTGCAACTTCACTTTGGTGTATTTAAAAAAGAGCAAGTATGCATTCTTCCCAACAATTAGATACTGAAATTTTACTGGACATTTTTAAAACCACCAATTTAAAATTGCACGCACGTAGATACCATAAATTAAAAAACAGAAACAAAACTGCGGTGCACAAGGAAGATTTTGATGAAAAATACACTTTTCAAGTTCTTGAAAAGCAGCAACCTCAGACCTAAATTTCTTGAAAATGCCTCTAACGATTTTGATTAAAATGTCATATGTTTGAGATATTTTTATGAAAAATGAAATGTATATGTTGAATTTTCTGGCTATAGCCCCTGTAGTCGCATTTACTCTGGACGACTTTTACATAACTGGTAAACCATTAGAGATAGACCAAATCATACTATACAAAAAATGTAGATCTTGCTAAAATACACAATTTATGTCTCAAAGAATTTTCCTTTAGGGTTAACCATTTTGGAGATATTCCTTGTTATGTGTGTGAGTTTCGGAAAACTTAAAACTTTCGTGAAATGGATCATCGTTGTTCATTTTTTTATATGTTAAGTGTGCAAAGAGAACAGAATCTCAAACCTTTAAAACATTTGACTATCGCACAAAGCCTACTGTATTGTAATATTCCCCTTGTACCTACAAGGGAAATAACCAATAAGATAATTTGTACAAATGTTTATCTCAACTAAGACGAAGAAGATATAGGAATGAGAATTTGTACAAATAGTTTGTACAAGAGTAGAGAAAGTCATGTGAGTGCAGCACATCAGATTTTTTTACATCTTAACTGTGCAGGCAGAAGGGAATCTCAAAGCGTTAAAAGATTTGAGTATCCCACAAAGTCTCTGTATTCCCATATTCCGCTTGTGTCTACCAGGAAATACGCAATAAGATAATTTCTGCAAGTGTTTATCTCAACTAGCATGAAGAAGATATAGGAATAAGAGTTTGTAAGAATGGTTAGTAGGTACAAGAGTAGAGAAAGTCATGTGAGTGCAACACATCAGATTTGTATGTGTACAGGAAGTGTGAATTTTGTGAAGAACAAAAGAAGAACGCCGACTGTAGTTGAGATGGGAAAACCTCTCATCCCATTCGGTACCCCGTAATTTGAATACAAGGATGCCACGGTACAGTAAGGCACTCGCACATTTCTCTCGTCAGGGGTCGATCTAGCAATTCCACGTAGGTACAGATATTCCTCTAGCAGCCAAATTAAGCAAGATTTTTAATACACAAAACGCTCAAATGATGTTACAATGTATGTGTTCTGGCGTTTTCAGTTTAAATTATATTTTTCAAAAGTACACTGATTATTCAACTGTTTACTTTCTTTACTACAGAGGAAGTAGCATATTTCACACACAAATCAATGGGAAGATATCACCGGAAATATGGGGTTAAGGTTCCCTGAGTAAACAAAAAACATGCTTCTGAACATTTGTATCTGTAAACAGCGTAACTCGAAAAGGAAAACTGTGAAACTCCAAATGTTTAGTTCAGCATCTTCTAAGGATGCAAGATTTTGAAGAAAATCCGCCCACTCCAGATTATACCTTATACAAAATGTTTTGTTTTTTTTAATTTCAAAATTAGGATATTTTCATGACAAGTAAAATGTATATGTTGAATTTTCTGAGAATATCTTGTTAAGTTTTCTTCATTCTGAATTGCTTTTGCATTTCAGCTAAACCATTAGAGATAAACCAAATCTTACTACACAACAAATGTAGCTCTTGGTAACTTTTTGTGAAAACAATGTTTCCGGGATATTCCTTGTTATTTGCTAAAGGTGACAAGATAGTCTCAACATACAGAAATTACACCTTAGTGAATTAAATTATCACTGCTCTTAAAGTTCTCAATGGTTTTTCCTGACGTTTTTATGAATTATTTTATAAATCATGAGAACTATTTCAAGTGCTTATTTCATTAATAGCTTATGTGGTTCGTCTATAAAATTATTTCATCCAACAGAAAAATAATAATAATATTTATTCTTAAAACATATGAATTTATGTAGCTTTTTCTCAGAAAGCATGAGAGGTAGAGAACTGAAATCTTCAGTAATGTATAAAACACACAGTAGAACTTTCTGAACTACAATAAAGATTGTATATTATATATTAGTGATATTAAGAAGGGAACAAATTTCAAATTTTCCACAGTTTTACCTTTTTTTGAGTTTGCAAATAACTTTTCTTTTACATTTTAGTAAACTGATATGCATAACTAAATAACGGAGGTTCAGGAGATAAGAACAAACATGCAAAAGTGTGATTGTGTATTGCAAGTAGTTTCATCTATGTATAATACAATACAAAATACAATTATTTTGTACTGTGGCATTGCTTACGAAGGCTTTACAAATCCTTTAGAGTTTTAGTACACTAGGAGTTGAAATTAGCTATTTTGTGGCGCATGTCTGTCAGGAAGAAGAAGGCTTTTCAATGGTAAAAGAACTGTCAAATCGGCTAAATGGTTTTTGAGATTGCCCTGATGCATACATATATAGACAGAATTTTCCCCTCTTTATAATATACGTTTATTTTCTAGGCTTTGGGAATAAGTTTGGTTAAATATGTGTAATACGTTACTAAATGGGTTTTTGTAACTTGAATCCTAAATAACCATTAGGCAGTTGACACTTTGGAAGAGGGGAATACTTTACTTAATCCCGGACCAATAATTTATTTATCGGGAAGGAAGGAAGGAAGGAAGGAAGAGTTTTGATATTTAAGCAGTGATACGATGCTTGTGAATATTTCATAAGGAGTCATAATACGGACAATTAGTGTAGAAAATAAATTTGGTGTAAGGGGCTATCAACAGGTTGCGCCTATCAGGGCCCAGCTCCTCGAGTTTGAGCCTGCCCACAGGAATGTTATTACCGTTAAACAGTCGCCGAATATGATAATGGGTCGGTCGCTTGGTCGACCGGCCGGCCAGCCGGGCGGGGCAACTTCTTCACATTTCTTTTCACATATATTTATTATAGAAAACGACGCGATCAACGGCGTTTGTTCAGAAACGCCGCCATTTGCCCCTTCGTTTACTCTTACAGTAAGACACCCCTCCTTTTCGCTGCTGGAAATTGAAATTATTTACATAAACCTTGCCTAAACAAAAGAAAATAGAAATTTACCTAAAAATGCCATATATTTTTGGAAACATAAGTTATGAGGTTACCCAAATCTTACAAAAAACCGTTTTTCCCAAAACACAATCTAACATATAAGTTTGTAATGCTGACATGACAAATAAAATGCATCTTTATCTCGAAATTCCTGTGTAGACTTCACTCTAAATTTTGTATAATCGGGAAATAATGAGAAAGACAAAAGGTTTATAATATTCCCTATACAGCGTAATTTAATTTCACTTCTATTCTGAAAAGTACGCATTACTGAAAATGTTTTTCTGCTTCTGCTGATCGTGTTAAATGTTACATTACATAGCCATTTTCGAGGAAGGAAAGAATTACAAGAAATATTTCAAATAAAAGGATGGGAGATTTCCTTGAATATATTAACAAAAATTCAATGCCAAGTGTTGGTACTTCTATGACATTAACAATTTTCTAGATATTCGTTGCTGCTGGAGTGAAATTTCCAAAAAGTTTCTTGTGAAGTCATATGGCGTATGCAATTTCAAAACCATCGCGTAACTACCCGGTGTTTACTATCCCTTAAGACACATTTATCTTAATTAAAACTAAATAGCTAGAAAAATATGTTGTAAGAATAAAATGTTTATGTAATTGTTAATATTACCCCAGATTGGTTTTGTGTTTTCGAATCGAACGTGAAAAACGAGCATTGCACTTTGTATGTGATGTAGTTCTGCGAATATAACCATGTCCACTGGAGATTTTAACATTTTAGCAAAGCCAACTTGTAGACTATGGAATTTAAAGGTATATTCTTTTCTTTTTACACTTTATGGTCACATGAGTAACGTGGGAGAGCTCCTATTTACCTATGAAACAGAGGAAACATATTTCACCAAAAATTCAATATCAAAATTTCACTTGAGGTCTCTACAAGAATTAGATATTTCAGAAAAAATATGTGTGTGTGTGTGTGTGTGCGCGCGCGGGCGCGCGCGCGAACACATTCAAAATCGAAAAGTCGGTTCAATGTCAAACTTCGACATAAGCTTAGCATCTTCCAAGAGTCTAAGATTTACAGGAACGTCTCCCCGCTCCAATGGAAATTATTTCGTTATTTTCTATTTTCTCAAAAATAGCTCTAACGGTTTTAATTAAGATATTTTCAATCCAAATAAAATGTGCACGTTGAGTAGCCTGAGAAGTCCTCATTCTGAATGACTTTTGCGTAACTGGTAAACCTGAAAGATATACAACGTCTTACTACACAAAATACGTAGATCTGGTTAAAGCACATGCTTCATTTCAAATACAACTTTTCTGTAATGTTAAACCATATTAGATATGCCTTATTATTGGTTCGAATTTTCAAATACATACTTTTCTCAGTTGGTAAGTCGCTATTCGTTTTCTTCTGGCGGTGATACAAGACACGTGGAATTTAAAAATGTGACTATCGCTTCAGCCTGTATTCTGTATTGGTGATATACGAACTTAAGGAAATGTGTAGGTAGATGCGTAATGAAGGTTTGTCTGTTAACAAGAAGTAGTGATAAAGGAGGGAAAGCGGCAAGTGCCACCGAGGTCTGCGTACGCGAACCTCCGCCGGTATGCATGTCGCAAGACAGGACGGTTGGAGGCGGGCCGATCTGGGCCTAAAAAAGGAACAATAGACCGCGGCATCACACAAGTTGTAATTATTTGAAGGAGGGGATCTAAAACAGACAATAAAGCAAAGTACTCTTCAACATGGGCCATTTACACCAAAACAATAAGCAGCCAGCCTTCAAGATGACAGCTCAGCCTTTCCCATGGCTCAGACTTCACAAAGGATTCTTTCCTTTCCAACAAACGAAACTGCAAAATAATGCACGTGATTAAGTCATACATACCTACGTGAATATAACACCTTACCTTTCAAATTTACTTACAAAATGCACACATAATATTCACAACACCTAAACTGATTTCAAACCGTTTCTTCAAATTGTTCCGGTACTCGCTTCTACTAAATACCTATGATAAATATTTGTAGAACAATGTTTACTTTCTCTACTGGTAGAGTTTTCACTGGAAATATATGAATAAAAAAGCATTTTAAGAAAAAGGCCCGTGTGTGTGTGTGTGTGTGTGTGTGTGTGTGTGTGTGTGTGTGTGTGTGTGTGTGTGTGTGTGTGTGTGTGTGTGTCAGTTTGTCTATGAGTTTGTGGACAGCATAACTCAAAATGAAAAGTCGGCTAAAAACCAAAGCAGGTATTTAAGTTTAATGTCTTTCAAGGATGCGACACGAAGATTTTGAAGAAAAATGCTCCACCCTAAACTACCCTTTACATGGAAAATTTTTCGAAAATTTTGATTTTCTTAAAAATGGCTCTAAAGATTTTGATTAAAATGCCATATGTTTAAGATATTTGTATGACAAATAAAATGTATATTTTGAATTTTCTGGCTATAACCAATGTAGTCCAACAACTCTGGGTGACTTGGATAACTCGTAAACCGTAAGAGATGGACAAAATCTTAATTACAAAAAAATGTAGATCTAGCTAAAACATAATTTATGTCTAAATAAATTTTTTGTAGTCAACCATTACAGAGATATTCCTCGTTATTTGTGTCAGTTCGGTAAAAAAACTTTCGTGAAATGCAACATCGTTGTTCAGTTTTTTATATATTAAGTGTGCAAAGAGAATGGGATCTCAAAACTTCAAAAGATTTGACTATCGCTCACAGCCTACTGTATTCTAATAGCCCCCTTGTATCTACTAGGAAATGAGAAATAAGATAATTTCTGCAAATGTTTATCGCAACTAACGCAAAGAAGATATAGAAATAAGAGTTTGTAAGAATGGTTAGTACAAGAGTAGAGAAAGTCATGTGAGTGCAACACATCAGATTTTTCAACCGAAAATAGTAATACCACAGAGGGTTTCATATGACTATTCCACTCATACGTGAGTTGGTTGAAATCAACCAATCATGTGCATAACAATACAAATTTCAACCAATGAAAACCTTCATTCACATTTCATTATCACCTCTCAGCTTTTCTTATGTTACGATCAGGTTGGAGAATCTAGCTGCACTGTGCTACAGATGCGCAACAGCTGACGTAATAGAGCCGCTATTCAAATGTCAAATATGGCTGACTCTCGCTTCCGTGCTGAAATAGATGAAATAATTCGAAGAGGAAAACCTTAGAGCACAGAATAGAACAGGAAATATGTTTGCAATCAGTTTGACACATTTCGTACTGAACGACATTATAAATTAACAGCAGATACTCCAACTAGGTACTGACGTTGCCAACAAGCATCAATATGGGAATCTTGTGGGCCGTACCAATGGACGCCGATGTAGCTATCTATTCATGCTACGTATTTCTTTTAAAAGGTTTGTAATTACAATAAAACATTTATATAGCATTTCATAGACTATATCTTACTTTAGTTTGTGAAATAGCCCTAATAAATGCAACTCGAGAGAATCTTATTTTCTAGATAAATTGACAATCACTCGTGGCATTACGTATGACAATTTCGCGAGCACGAGATGCGAGAAAAATTATCTCATACATGAAAATTTAGTGTTTCTTTAGAGTATTCCGCAAAAGATAATGATTCGTTTATTTAATTAATTTAATAATTTATTATTTCAGGGATTTTTACGATTGTTCCCAGTCTCCACATTTGTTTATCTAGATACATATCTTCTTGTGAGTTTCTCACTCTCATTGCTTCATTCACTTCACTCTTCCACTCTTTTTGGCCGTCCTCGTCATCTTATTTCTTGTGGTATTCATTGATATTTTCCTAGAACATTTTTCTTCGCCCATCCTTTTCGCCCATCCAAACCATTTAACTATTTTACACTCCATTTTGCCTATAGTTGTACTATCTAATTTTATATACTTCCTGCTGTCTTCATTTCTAATCCTTTCCAATCCAGATTTTCCACAAATTCTTATACAGTCCCTTTCCGTGGCCGGTAATTTGCATCCCATACCTCAGCTCCATAAAGCAAAATATTTTTAATAATACTAAACATATCTCTTTTTTGTTGCCTTTGTGATATTTTTGTTCCACTATTGCTATTTAATTCCCTAATAGCTGTCCCTCCTTTGTTGATGCTCTGATCAATTTAGTCTTTGCTATTTCCTCTTTATTAAAAAGTACCCCTAAGTACTTACATTTCTCCACAGTTTTAATTTTTTCTTCTCTTAATTCTAAATACTTTTAATGTTTTATTTCTAACCGCCAACGAATTTGCATTAGTAGGTTAAATTTTCAAAATCAAATGCTTCTTCCATTTTTGAATGACCAGCTAATTGTTTTAACTGCGCATAGGTGTTCAAAGACGTAAGAAAATGTTTAGGTTGGCGGAACCAGAGAAGGAGGTGATATAACCAAAGAAATAACACCACGACCAAGAGGTGCTAATCCGGCATGAGTGGAATAGTCACCGTAATACTCTGAAGTCAGAGACAACAATGAACTGCGAATAAACATATTTTTCAATGTATTCTTTAATTTATTTCGATTAACAACCAAGAATCTTTTTCACAGAAGTGCTTTGTATTACTTGTTCTTATTTGTAACAAAATACCTTAGAAATAGTTTCAGCCCGCCTCTGTGGTGTAGGGATAGCGTGTCCATGTCACATTCCAGAGATCGTAAGTTCCAATCTCGGTTATCCTGAGAAGACAAATGTCTGGTAACTTTAAACTCTATGAACCTCGGCCACATTTGAGCATTATTGCGTCCATTTCATCCATTGCCCAATTGCACCTACCGGGTTAAAGTTCATGCCCAAGAACAGAGGAGGCTGGTGTGCATACAGTCCACTATTCGGGGTGGATAGTACTTTCTATGGGTGGATCAGAAACAAAAGAACAATGTAACATTTTAAAAGTGTCCTGTTTAAAACAACAGATAATTCAAATGAACGACTAGAGCTATAAAGCAAACCTCATGATGTGTGCACACACATGACTTTCTCTCCTCACTCACTAAAATCTATTGTTAAAACGTTTATACCTCTATTCTAATTGTTGTTAATCGAGATAAACGTGCAAAAAGATGGTTTTAGTGCGTATTTCCTTGTAAGCACGATGGGAATATGGGCGTACAGTAGGCTTTAAGCGATAGTCAAGTCTTTTAAAAGCTTTGACATTCCATCAACGGCTTCCCCATGGGAGAAAAGTGTAAGTGTTGCATAATTTAAACCCAAAACAAGGAATATCTGGGAAACGGTCGTCTCTACAAAAAACTGCAATAAATTCTGTGCTTTAACGAGATCTGTATTTTTTCGTGTTGTAGGATATTTTTCTATCTCTTACGGTTTACCAGTTATGCAAAAGTCGTCTAGAATGAAGAAGACCTCGGAAAGATTCCCAGAATATTCGAGGTAAACATTCAATTTGTCACAAAATATATTAAACACACGGTATTTTAATCAAAATCGTTAGCTATATTGGGAAAATTAATTTTTTCGAACCATTTTCCTTATAAAGAATAGCTGGTATCTAACCGAGTTTTGGTTTTTGAGTTTTGCTGTTCATAGACACGTGGATACACACATACACAAACTGAGCTTTCTCTAAAAATATTTCTTTTTTTGCTTTCGGGGACCTCAAAACTCGTATTTCCGGAGAAATCTTTATATAGGATTGTTGGTGGAATTCAACACCTTCTTTACTATATCTAGGTACTAGAGGAAGTAAAAATATTGCGTTACATTCGCATGACTTTTGCTACCCATTCTTCTATAAAGTAATCTTACAAAACTTATATTTAATGTACTACATGTTAATGGAGTTAAACATTTGTGGAAGTGGTTTTACTACACACAAGTTGGCTTTACCTCTCGTTGCATGGTTAGCTTTTCAAAACGCCTATGGCCAATTCGTTTCATTCAAGAATTTCTTATGAAATAATTTAACCCTTATTACTGCGATTTCGTAGGGTCCATATAACGCATTAAAAGCCCCTGTATACTCACGCAAAAATATGTAAAACATCGATGGAACATGTGACTTCCTTAACCTCCCCCCGATATCTTCCAGGTTCTGGAAATACTACATAGTGTATAAGTTACCCTTTGGTGGAGGGGGAAATGGATCAGAATGGTCGTATAATTTTTAGATGATTAAAGTAGGTTGTCACTTCCTTTTGATCCCATAGTTATTTAATAGCAGAAAATGCTAACATAAACAAGGAAATAGGATTGCGCGGTACCAGGCCAATCTCTTTAAAAAGGTACCTAGCCTGCGACCATCGAGGAAAACAAACTCAGTTTATACACAATATTGCTTCACTGATTTCTTTCATTACAAAATAAAAGTAAATAAAGCAAAATTTTCTCACATGAGGGTTATTAGACGGATTTGGCATCCAGATGTGTATACATCCATAGAATTAGGTAGGTTAAAGGTTATTCGCAGATACATACGACTTGGGCACTTTGCAGTGTCTGATAGACAGCAGTTAAGGAAACAAACACGAGAGAATCGATTGTCGCTTTTTAAACTCCGCCTTCTATCTGCTGAAGTCTAGCATGATGGCCATCTATGTATATTCCTTGCAGTAAAATGCAACCAGCTTTTGTTTCTTTGCTCTGCGGAGTGCAGTAAATACGTGTATGTTATGTTATGAAGTGACAACTATTTTCTCCACTACATGGAGTTCTCGACCTCAAGGCCTTATTTGTATGTAAGTTTATAACTCCAATATGTTTGTATTCAAGTGAGAGGGCTTTGTAAATCCTTACTAATATTTTAGTAATTTATAAAATGAATGAATGTACAGCACATGTTCTTCAGAATGAATTGGTCTTTTAAATTGTGAAAGAATTGCAATCAGTTGTGTGGTTTTTGAGATTACTTAAATAAACACGTTTTTCTCTTAGATTCCCTTGTGGGTACAATGGGAGTAAGGGAATAAGTAGGCGTAGGCAATATCAAATCTTCTCAACCATTTCTGTAATGGTTTTGAAATTGCGTGCCAGGAGATAAAAGTTTTGATGTGTTACATTCACAAGACTTTCTCTACCCTTTCTTCGACAAACTACCCTACAAAGGCTTATTCTTCTATCCATTTCCCATTAATCGAGATACCTAAACATTTGTCTACGGAAGTTAGTTTTATTACATATTCCCTTGTAAATGCAATGGGCATTAGGGAAGACAGCAGGCTTAAGGGAACATGCAACTAAAATGTAATTTTCTAAAGTTTTCAGCAAATTTAGCTGAAAATGTATTTGCAATGTCTTTTATAAACATTAGAATGTTTTAAATTTCAGTGTGATATCTCATTTAGTTTCCGAGTTATGAAATGTTAAATCTGGATTTTATTATCATCCACCAAATAATCCACACGACGCAATTTTAAAAAAATATCTCTTTTTATAATTTATTATGTTTATCTGATTATAACGCACAAATCACTGATATAATTTCGTTTTACTAGACATAGTTTAAAAGAAAATATTTTTTAATTCTTTCATTTGAAATTTCTAGTGTTGTTTGTTTTAGATAGCTTTAAAATGTATAACTCAAAAACCGTTCAGAGGGAAAAAAAGGTATATGACAGATTTACTTGTTTGTGTTCTGGGAATCTGCAAGACAAATTTCAAAAGAATGGATAAGAACTGTATCGCGTGAATATGATGAAAATAATTTCCACAAACCTTAAATTTCAAAATGAAAAAAATACATATTCTGTATTTTTAAGTACCTTATATATTTGTAATACGATATATAAAAACCAATATATATTGTCGGTCTGGGTGACTCAGTTGGTTAGATGCTGGCCTGATGATCCCAAGGTCGCGGGTTCAAATCCGGCCCAGGCCGATGGTTTTTAAGTGTGTTTAAAAACGACAGCTCCATGTCAGTAGATTTATTGGCATGTAAAAGAACTCCAGCGGATCAAAATTCCGACACACTGGCGATGCTGATGTGATCTTGGCAATTGACAGCGTCGTTAAACAACAAAATATTTTATTTAAATATATTATATATGGCCCCTGATATTTTGAAGTCATGGAATAAAAGTGTTAATTTTTGCGAGATTTCGACTAAATTTCAGTGGTGTATCTATTCCCTGAAGAAATATTCAAAGCTTCTTAGAGCTGCTCGCTATGTATGACATTGACAATTCTGTACGACTAGCAGGAAGGCAAAACGAATAACGACTTCACATTTGAAAAACCTGTGTCTCAAAATGCGTATCTGCAGTAAATTCCGGGATCGAATTGTTGGCTGGAATATAATACTTCCTCTACACAAATATGACATTTTAATAAGTTATATACGTCTACTTTCTCTACTGCAGTTTTCTGTATCCCTACACTATTTCTGCAGACGTTTTTGTGGATTAAAATGAAGTTGATACAAAAATAAGTTTTGTAAATACAAATGTGCCAATTGTTCAAAGCTTTGTTTCTTCATTTATCCTTTCCTTAACATAAGGTCGATACAGTCATATCTTCATTTATTTCCATGGTTCCATAAGCATTTTAACTTTCTCTACTGGTGAGTAGAAGGAAATATCTATTGTATTTCACCCAAAACTTCGATGTCGAGATTTCACCGGAAATATGTTTTGAGACCCCCTGAATAAAAAAGAAGCATTTTTACAAAAAGGTCCATGTGTGTGTGTGTGTGTGTGTGTGTGTGTGTGTGTGTGTGTGTGTGTGTGTGTGTGTGTCTGTCTGTCTGTGTGTGTGTCTGTCTGTCTATGGGCAGCATAACTAAAAAACGAAAAGTCGGTTAAAAACCAAAGTTGGTATTTAAGTTTAATGTCTTTCAAGAATGCGACACGAAGATTTTGAAGAAAATTCCTCCACCCTAAACTACCCTTTACATGGAAATATTTTCGAAAATTTTGATGTTCTTGAAAATGGCTCTAACGAGTTTGATTAAAATGCCATATGTTTAAGATCTTTGTATGACAAATGAAACGTATATTTTCAATTTTCTGGCTATAGCCTATGTAGTCCTGTTTACTGTGGATGCCTTTTGAATAGCTCCTCAACCGTAATAGACAAAATCTTACTGCACAAAAAATGTGGATCTCGCTAAAACACGCCATTTATGTCTAGATAAATTTTTTGAGGAGTTAACCATTTCGGAGATATTGCTCGCTATTCGTCACTGCCAGATTGTAAATTCAATAGGGACATTTTGAACACCTTATTAAATAAATTTAACCAGTTGTAGATGTGTAAAATGCGGAGAAAATTGTTCAACTACCCAACAATTATACCCTTGCTATCCCCGTAGCTTAGTCCAGTTTGTAGAGTACCTGCATATCGAGTGAAGGGTTCTGGATTCGATTCCCAACTGGGAAGTAGGGAATTTTTCTCTAGCCGAGAGTAGGTATTTCTCATTCTTCCCAGAGTCTGGAAGTGAATGTGTGTGTGTGATCCGATGTATAAAAAGCCCAAACCCACTGTATACCAGTTGCCTATAGACAATACGTTCCAAAGGAAAGGCCGCGTGTATGAACATTGAAGTTAAAGGTGGGGTATAAATACAATTTTTAAAAACCTGATGTGTTGCACTCACATGACTTTCTCTACTCTTGCACTAACCATTCTTACAAACTCTTATTCCTATATCTTCTTCGTGTTAGTTGAGATAAACGTTTGTAAGAAAATTATCTTATTGGTTATTTCCTTGTAGGTACAAGGGGATTATGGGTATACAGTAGGCTTTGAGGCATAGTCAAATTTTTTAAAGCTGTCAAATTCCCCTTTCTATTCGCACAGCTAATACCTATATAAAAACTGAATAGCAACGTTCCGTTTGACGAAAGTTTATTTTCCAAAACGCACACAAATAGCAAGGAATATCTCCGTAATGGTTCCACTCTGGAAAAAAAAAAAAAAAAAAAAAAACTTCGTGCCGCATTCTTAAAAGAAGTTATACTTAAATACCAACTTTGATTTTTAACCGAGTTTACGTTTTGAGTTATGCTGTTCACAGACTGACAGAGAGACACGCACGCGCACACACACGCACACGCGGACCTTTTCTAAAAATGGCATTTTTGGGATTTAGGGGGTCTCAAAACATATATTTCCGGTGAAATGTCGACATCGAATTTTTGGGTGGAATACCATACTTCCTCTACTTACTATACGTGGTAGAGAAAGTAAAAAGTGATCTGTGATCATAGAAAACTAACTTTTTATATAAGGTTCTTGCAGCTAAATAATACATCTTTCACGAACAAATTAAAAAATCAATATGTTGTCATTTGAAATGTTATGTGGATGACTTCATAACCTCTAAAATAATGTCTGAAAATTTGTTTCTTTCCTTTGAATTTTCCTTCCAAAATATTAAATTTGACATCTTTAGAAAGTTACTTAATTTTAGTGTCATGTGCATTATTTCTTGCTTGTGAAATACCTTGTATATATTTAAACCCTGTTTACCTTTAGTATGAATTTCTATGTACTTACCAAATAATTGTAATGGCTTATATGTCCATGATACTTCTAAACGCAATGAAAACACTTCAGTTTTCCCTCAACAGCCTCTAAACTTCTACCTTGTTGATCCTATAGCAGTTTGTTATAGAAGCTCCCCAGTCCCCGTGTATTGCAAGCATGCAGTATTATATTGCCTTCCCCTTAAGAAAGACGTGCATGATTTCACTGTAATATTATCATTCTTGATGCTATCTTTTTTCTTAAAATATTCATTCCTCTATGGTTGCTTCTCTGTGTCTGGTTTTCCGGTTCCCAGGGAGAAGAAGCGTATTTTATAAAACTATCTTTGTTTTCGTGACAAAGCAACAAATCATTTGTAAACAACCTGTTGGTAAATTACGTCTTCCCAGTGCCTATTTAAGATGCCCAATGTAACAGTATCTACCAATGAATCTTGCTACAATCTCGTTGTCATGCTTACCGTCTTACCTCTGTGATATCGACCTCACGTCCTCTCCACAGAGAATACATGGCATTATAATCCTTCCGGTAGATTCAATACATTCCTCACCCATTAATACTGTATAACAATCAGATGTGTTACACTCACATGACTTTCTCTTCACTCTTGTACAAACTACTTTTGTCCTTCATGTTTATAAACAAACAATAATTGTAAGAAGTGTCACATACATATTTCATTGAAGGTGCAAGGGGATAGGGGAATACAGGCTTTAAGTGACAGTCAAAAAGCGCAGGTTGGTATGTGATGGCTTTCAAATTATGTGTTCTCTTTGAACGGCTAAGGGACAAAAACCGAATAACGACTTCTAATTTAGAAAATGTATAAGTATTTCAAAATTCAAACTCATGTCAGGTGATGACTCCTAAATGGTTAACTCAAAAACAAATGCAGTAGGTAAGATTTTGCCTAATCCTTGCAGTTTAGCAGTTACGCAAAATTCATAGAGAATAAAGTAGATTTCAGAAACTATTCCCAAAAATTCATCTCACAAATTTCATTTGCCAAGAAAATATTTGACACATAAAGTATTTTAATCAGTCATTAGTCATTTTTCAGGAAATCAACATTTTCGAAAACGTTTCTACGTAAAGGGTAGCTTGGGACGGGGGAAGTCCTTGAAAACCTTGGTGTCGCACCCTTGAAATATTTTGAATTTAAATACCAGGTTTGGAAATTATCCAACATTTCCTTCTTGAGTTAATGTGCTCCTCCCCCCCCCCCCCACCCCCCACATTTACTTATGTACGCAGGAAGCTTTTATTCCTAAAAATTATGTGTAACAAGCGCAGACTTTCTTCCGATTACAACTTCTTCCATCCGTATTGTGCAAATTATTCCCAATAAGTGTTATGTTTGTAATTCTTATTAATGATGAGGAATTTTCCTAATATAAGTACATTTTGTTGTAGCTACACACAGGACACTAGTACGATAGTCAAATGTTTAAAAAGAACCCCGCTATATCTATATATTTTAATGTCTACGTACCGTAGATAATGTATAACATATTTAAAAAACAATCAAACTGAATCAATAAAGCTATCATATCCATCTCAAAGTTTCCCTTCTTTTCAGAAGTTCCAGAAGAGCTGCAGTGACATATGAAGATCAAGGCTCCGAAGTTAGGAATGAAGTACAAAAACTAAGGATTGAAAATGCAGAAATTTAGCAATAATTTCATAGATGCTTCCCTTGTATAAGTATAGGATATACAGCTTCGGGGAACACCTCGCGCACTGCGTCATACATACGTCTGGTGTGTCTAACACGTCCAGAAGGAAGGGAAAAAGTGAAGGAATCACAAGAGACTACAGGTACACAGGCCACAAAGACGCGCGGAAATGCCTAACCGTTCAAGGCTGGGAGACCTGGAGCTGCCTGGAGAGGGCGATGAACGACCCGTTCACCAAGCAGCCCTCTAGTGTCCACGGGGAGTACTCTTTCCTTTGAGCAAGCATCCGCACCATCTGTCCGGTACCGCCATACGTCGCGAAAACAGAAGCATACCTGAAAGATAAGAAGGAAACGAAATGAAAGGGAAATGATGTCAAGGAAATCGTGGTAGAAGAGAAACCATCCCCAAAATTACCCTACCGACCAGGAAAACCTCGAATTTAGAGTGTGTGACTGATGGGAATCGAATCCGCAACCTCCCCAATGCGAGTCTCACACGTTACCGTTTGATGTTTTAGTTTCTTGCAATTCCAAAGTAGTGGAAAACGGCAGTCAGTATCTTGCGACGTGATCATTTCAGTGTTAGTGATAGCGAATATCACACGACTTCTAGCGCCGTAATCTACTGCAGTTGCACTAAGCCACTTTGCTGCAGATAATCTTGAAAAGCGTACGTTAGATCTCCTTCACGAACGAAACGTTGTCTGTTAAAACGAAAACTCGGCTTTTAGAGCTTCAGGAAACAAATGAACACTGATGATACCTTGGCTGCCAAAAGATTAGCGTCAGAATATCACGCCATAAATAAGAATAAACATTAATAAGGGCTAAGATAATATGACACTTATTTTCTAAATAAGACGTCTAATCCGCAGGTTCGCCGATATTCCACCGAGGCCTCTGTCTGTTCACCCACGCACAAGAACAATGCATGTTGGTATTACGACCACGTGATCTTTCAATCAAATTAGGCATTCGTTTGATTTACTTAGTAATTTATAAATTTCGCTTTATTACCGCTTTTCATAGACGAATAAGATTCAGAATTTTAAATCGCGTTTAAATTTATTAAGTATTATATGTGTTAATGTTTAAATATAACTAAATAGTAGAACCCAGATTTCTACGAGTTTGCTCTTTTTAAGGCGGAACTAAAGCGATACTATGTGGAAAATTTACATGACTCATAACATTTTCAGTGAAATTAAACCACCTTTAACGGTAATTTTTCTAATTTTTAGAAGCTTTTGTCTGACAGGACTAGTGGACTTGGTATGCACAAATGTATAAATTATACAATTATTAGAGAATTTTGTTCAAACTTATATCACACATAATACATATAAGGAATAATGTACATTCAAATGTTCATTGTACTATCTTCAACACCTTTAAATTTATTATCTTTTCTAGCTATTGTTTTGGCAGCATACCTAAAATGCTCCACACTGTGAAGATTTCAAAATTTTGACAATTTTAAATATTCTTCTGTCACAGATATGTAAGTACAACCAAAAGAATGTTGGGAACAAAATTGTATAACGCTTTAGCTTATTAAATACTTTGAAAACATATTTTTTAATATGTTTATAGTTTTTATGGAACTTTATAATTTACCAATGTTAATTAATATTAAACTTACAGAACAATCACTCCCACTATTTTTTCTGCATTTCGAGTTTGATTACAAGCACTCAGATTCCATATTCGGAGCAGTAGGTTTCCAGGAAAAGCCGTGTTCTCCTCGTACTGAACCACGCGGAAGCACTTGGACAGTATGCATACCCTGCTTTCAGTTTCCTGACGTATTTTTCTCTTACACGTTCACACACATTACAGTCCAAACTGCTGCTTCTTGTACTCTGATACGTGCAGAAGAAGCTAAAAATATGAAATTGACCTTCACTGCCAAACAAAATACTGAAAAACTTAGCTTCAAACCTCCATAACATTTACATGAGAGATGCACTCCTTTGCGTTGCATCCACTGCGCGCGCGCATCGTTTGACGTGATTAATATATAGATATAGAAAAAGTTAACTAAGGAAAATTGCAGGGTATGGAACACATCACCCACATCCATTGACGCTACGCCCCTGGATAAGACATTCGTTACTTGGCGAGTTTGGCTGATTTATTACATACATATAGGAATCAACTTTCAGAACCTCAAAGTCAAAAAATTGTTGGAAATGTATTGGAATGTGGCTTCTCTACGCATATTTTGTTAAACATTTGGACTGATCATCCACGCCCACTAAACGGTTAACGTCCATTGTAAGTCAGACGTCCTCTGAAGGAACGAGGGGTGACTCTACCTGCTGCTTTTGAGGGTCGCGATGCAGCCTTCAGAGAGCAGAAGCTGGTGATTCAGGTGATATTAGAATTTCGTCATACCAAAAGTAAAACAAGTATTTCCGGGAAATTGAAAATCAAATGCAATAGTTGAAATCTGTTGTAAGTAATTGAAGTCGTGTGGAAGTGAAATGGTCAAGGAAAGTGTGTTGAACAAGAACAGTGCAAGTATTGACAGGTAAGAAACATCCCCTCCATGCAATATTTGTTGTTTTAAGCATGCTTCAGTATCTTCTGTTCCTGTTGAAAGAAGCTTCTCTATATTTAAGTCCGTAGTAGTTGACAAGAGATAATTATTTAAATTCACAAAACTTTATATACAATTTCCACATTATATATATATATATATCAGGAGCTTGACAATCAGAAGCTTTTATTTTTACTCTCTCTCTCTCTACTACGTAGAGTAAGTACCTAGAGGAAGTATTGTATTCCACCCAAAAATTATATTTCGAGATTTCGCCGGAAAAACATGTTTTGAGGACCCCTGAATATAAAAAGAGCACTTTTAGAAAAAGCTCCGTGTGTGTGTCTGTGTGTGTGTGTGTGTGTGTCTGTGTGTGTGTGTGTGTGTGTGTGTGTGTGTGTGTGTGTGTGTGTGTGTGTGTGTGTGTGTGTGTGTGTGTGTGTGTGTGTGTGTGTGTGTGTGTGTGTGTGTGTGTGTGTGGAAGCATAACTCAAAAGCGAAAATTCGGTTAAAAACCAAAGTTGGTATTTACCTTCAATATCTTTTAAGGATGCAACACGAAGATTTTGGAGAAAATTGTTCCACCCTAAGGTACCCTTTATATGGAAAATTTTTAGAAATATTTATTTTCTAGAAAATGGCTCTAATGATTTTGATTAATATGCCATATGTTTAAGATATTTGTATGGCAAATGAAATGTATATTTTGAGTTTTCTGGCTATAGCCCACGAAGTCCTGTTTACTCTAGATGACTTGCATAACTGGTAAACCGTAAGAGATGCACCAAATCGCAATATACAAAAAATGTAGATCTTGCTAAAATACACAATTCAGAGCGAGCCCTTTAGATCCTCACTTTTTTGTTTTAGCCGTGCAAAGAGAATGGAATATCAAAGCTTTAAAAGATTTGACTATCGCACAAAGTCTACTGTATTCCCATATTTCCCTTGTACCTACAAGGAAATAAGCAATAAGATAATTTGTACAAATGTTTATCTCAACTAACACGAAGAAGATATAGGAATAAGAGTTTGTAAGAATGGTTAGTACAAGAGTAGAGAAAGTCATGTGAGTGCAACATATCAGCTTTTTATATAAATATAACAATTTTAAGACAACGTGTAGACATGTTATAAATAAGTAACAGTAAATCCATTTCATTTGTTACTTTGGAAAATCCAAATGATATTTAGTTACACCAGAAAAGAGTTATATATGCAAAACTACAGAAAAAAACTTATGTGCCTCAACCTCAAGAGGTATAGATAAAGCAATACTGCCTCTCCTTCCTCAGATAAGTGGCAGAGACGGATGTTATCTAATAAAACTCTAATGTGTGTATTCAAATGACTTTCTCTATCCACTATTTCACAAACTATTGTTAAAAACGCTTAAATAGAAAATTTACTTCAACTTAATTTGACAGACGTGTAGAAATGGTCTATTGCATATTTCCTTATAGGTACAATGGGAATATGGAAATAATGTGGCTAAGTGATGGTTTTGACATTCTATTATCTTGGCATGACAAGCTGTGACAGAGAGAGAGAGAGAGGGGGGGGGAGAGAGAGAGCGAGAGACAGAAAGAAAATGAAAAATGACTTCACATTTAAGAAAAGTAAAATATTTGGAAATTTGTATCAAAGATAAGGAATATCTCTAAAATGGCTACATTCAGAAAAAAAATTATCTCAATTATAGCAAAAGTAAACCGAAAAATAAGTTTTTGTGAGAATATTCAGTGGAAGAGTGGGTAGAGAGACTCATGTGTAACACATTAGTATTCTTTGTCTTCCCACAACTTACTTATGTTTGGTAGAGGAAATAAAATTCCAGCCAAAATTTGATATCGATTTTTCGCCCGATATATACGGTTTGATATCTCCTGAACAGTTCGTGCGTGTGAAGAGCATAACTCAAAAACATTTTGCATGTTAATAGAGCTCACATCTTTATTAACATGCTTCTGATATTAAAATGTGAATGTTGTTTTCTTGTGTTGTTTGTAGTAGCACTTGTTGCTTACCTTAAAAGTAATTTCAAGACACAAATGCACCGCGAATAACTTAATACCTATAACAAATAATTACGCGTTATTTAAATACTACTCGTATGTACACTATATAGTGGATTATGTAAGTCTGTAATGGCCAGAGAAAACTGTGTGAGTGTAACACAGAGACGACCACCTCCGTAGCGCAGTGGTAGCGCACCTGCCTCTGGCGCGAAGGACCCGGGTACCGGCGTGGGGATTCTTCCCCTCTGGTACGGGATGCACTCAGCCTCATCAGGTCCCGGTAGAGGCCAACTGAGGAGCTACTTGACGGAAAAGTAGCGACCGCAGGTCGTAAAGGCCGCATAATTGGCAAACATATAATTTCTGAAAATCTGTAATCCCTTCCTTTATTGGTGTTATATCTAATATTATATATGTACAACATAGGAATTAAATTTGTACTTTTTTTTCCCCCTTTCTTTCTTTCTTTCTTTCTTTCTTTCTTTCTTTCTTTAGTTCTCGTGTATGGTAACGAATTCTTGGACATTTAAGTGGTTTTGTTTTAGAACTACTGATGTGTTTTGTTGATTATAACGATCAACAATGTACGTATATGCATTGACATGTAAATACAGTCACATCAAAGTATGTTTAATTACATTTTTTCTGTAAAATACACTGAAATGTTCTATATAGTTAAAAGGCAACTTATAGGTAGTATTTGCTAAAATGGATTGAAGTTGAATAAAATCATTGTTAGTATTTCACGTGATGAAGAAAGCGAAGCGATGAAAAAGTGTTTGTATTCTACGCCCACGGCGCAAGATATTGTAGCATTTATGTTTCTAATGGTGAAGGTTTGATATAATAAGCCCTCGAGGCAGATGGCGCTGCATTCGTGATGAGAACATAAGCATGCGATGGATGCAGTTCAGCGTTCGTCTATTGTTTTTCTCTGTTGACGCATGCCCAGAATATTGATCATCATTTTGTACTGGGCCATTTTATCATAGGACAATTAATATGATATTCAGAGGCATTACTCGGGTCGTTAACTAATGTTTGGAAGGCATTTCTACATGTGCACGGAGGTTTTGTTTATAACCTCTCTACTGCTGTGAATTACATGCGTACAAAATGTATCACGCATAAACCTGAGTCAGCTGTTTATTTACAGCAATTAATTCATTTTAACGGCCAGATTTGTCGCTATTGCGATGTGTTCTCGTAAAAATGTTTTGACGGCCTTCTAAAAATTGTTAGCCTTCTTTATATTAATAACAGGCAATAAAAGACAAACAGCACAATAATATAGCTATTAGGACAAACAATGGAAAGGTACATCACACTGAAAAACTCAATGCCACGACCGGGATTTCAACCATGGGAGAAATCGGCAAAAATGCGAGTCAACTGGAGAATTTAATACCGTGTCAGCATGCTGCTGTGGTAGCCCAGTGGTTAGACGGACGATTTTAATTACGGAATTGAATTGTTCACATAATATGTATTAACATAGTAAAATAGGAGATTATTTATAGCCAAAATATATCGTGGATTAAATCAATTTTATATAAATATATTGTTGATTTTTCTAATACAGTAAAGCAACACAATTTACTGTAATAGAAACATCAACAAGTATTTATGTAAAATTGATTTGCCTATAAATAATCTCTTATTAAGTAATACTGTAAAACCGCGTCAGCACCGTGTGACACACTACAGGTAGCATTTTACAGTTCAGTACAGCACTTATTACCGTAATTTATTGTACAGTTTGTGCAGGAAGCGTACAGTGAATCAAACTAAAGAGCGAATATTTGGCGTACTTATAGTTACATCCTTGCTACCATAGTTAAATTTATTATCTAATGTGAATATTAAATTAAAAAACAAAATCTACAAATTTGATCCGGATAATCCAGAGATCCGGATAAACGATGGCCGGATAAGCGAGGTTTTACTGTATATACTTGGTTACTTGTACAATACGAAAAACAAAACACAAATTTTCGTATACCGTAGGTCAGTTTTTTTTTAAATTATTTTGTTCTTTAACGACGCTGTCAATTGCCAGAATCACATCAGCGTCGCCGGTGTGCCGGAATTTTGTCCCGCAGGAGTTCTTTAACATGCCAGGAAATCTACTGACATGGAGCTGTCATTTTTAAGCACACTTAAAAACCATCGGTCTGGGCCGGATTTGAACCCGCGATCTTGGGATCAGTAGGCCAGCGTCTAACCAACTGAGCCACCCAGACCGACAGGTCAGTTTTTGTTATTAATAATTCATGTGGGAAAAAAGCAAGATGCTATATAGATGTCATATGACACTTCAACCTGGGAAAACTTAAAACTGTAATAAAAATATTTCGAAAACGGCTAATGCTATAAAAAATTGCTATTGGGTGTAGAATGTATATTTTAGCAAAATGTATATGCTCCATGTATTGTAGCATTTTCATGTCGACATTAGCTGATGACGTTAGCAAGATCTAGCGAAATACCTACGTTCGAAGTAAGTATTAGCAAGAAATGGAGCATTGAGTATCATTTCTACTCAAATTCTATTGATTTTGTGTTTCACTGCCTATATATCACAGTCCTACATATTATGTTTGGTTAGTAACGTGTTATCTATTTCTTGTGGTTAAGGGTTATACCTACGGCTATTCACAGAAAATTCAATATATACACTTTCTTAGTCACATTTCAAACACATGGTATTTTAACAACAATCATCATAACCAGTTTTAACAAAATAACATACTTTTCACTTTTAGGTTTAGAATTTATTGGACTTATCGTTTTTCACAGACAGACCGATATGTGCAAACCTTTTTCTTAAAAAGCTGTTTTCGGAGTTCAAGGTAGGTATTCAAAACGTGTATTTCCAATGAAATCTTAATGTATGTATTCTATGTGGAGCACAAGACTTCCGTTACCTAGGATGGGTAAGTGGCAGAGAAAATACAGGGTTAAGGCTTAGATCCTACGAATATAACATTAGGTATTTTAAAACATGCTAATGTTATCATTTGCTGTTGAAAGCTTGACACTCAAATATTATTTACGAAAGTATATAACATTATTTTAGAAACTTTTGCAAATATGGAAGAGAGAGTCAAATCTCCCCTTTAAGCTTTCTCTATGCAACTTAAACGCAAATCGTTATACCTGAATGTAGCCATTATTAATTACATCTAAGTTTGGATTATCTTTAAGCAAGGACAATTTCACACCATATTACAAATGCTTGTGCACAGTATTGGGTGCACATAGCCTCTGTACAACAAGACTATTCTAGCTACACCATTCTCTTTGAGATTCTTCTAGCTAATTGCCTATTATATTTCCCTGATTAATTTACAAAGTTCTATATTTCAGCTGACGTTTTATTGCCCTTTTCCCCCTCTTGTTGCATTATTTATGACAAACACTTCTGCATATCTTATACAGGGTACTTTGAATAAACACCTATCACGGCTTTAGTTTTTATAAGGTTTCTTATAACTAGGAAAGTTAATATTTCAGCTTTGTTAACTCTAAGGTAATGTTCATTGGAGTCAGGGGGTTATAATAATAGCTATTTAATGTTTAATGGTTAGGTTCTGTTAATATTGAAGTTATGTTGATAGAATTCAGTAGGCCATGACGATAGAGACTGCAGTTTCTATTAACATTGAGTTTATCTCCTTTAGATTCTGGTATACAATAAGGATAGCCATTATTTTATTACTTGTTTTAATGTTACCTACTGTTAAATTTCAAATTATGTTCTTTGGCTTTGGTAGACACATTTGCTTCTTAAGATTGTATCATCTAATGTTTAGGTTATGCACATTGGATTGATAAAATTTTACCTTATATTTATCTTGAGGTTGATCCTGTCCCATGGAATATAGCCTCTCTGGTTCACACTAATGACACACACTTATCTGGAATATTACTTCGACACCTCATTAATTCTAATACTAAACTTTGGCCCTTCTCTCGGAGACATTCGAACCAGTATATTTTTCTCTACTACATTTCGTATCGACGCAAACATCGATTGGATCGAGGTAATGTTCCATAAAGAAGACATTCGACTTTTCCAAACAGGACTGCCATCTAGGCAAAGTGTAACAAATGGCAATGAAAAAGAAGCTCAAGTCTAAAGTAAAGAATAAAAAAGAATTATAATTAAGTCTTTAAGAGCAGTGTTGGTATTACATGCAGAAAATTATAACAACTTATTCTTATTTAAGACATATGTAGTCTAGATAATGGAGTTAGTTTGGTTATAGGTGGGTTTACAAAATCTTGATCGAACCTTTGAGAGCAAAAGCTACAATATTACACATAAAAATGGCACTCAGATGAAACTTTTTGCAAAAATTAGAGGAAAGGCTAAGTATGATTCCTCTTACCCAAACCATCCGTCCAATAACTTCAATTGGTGTCAAATTGTACTTCTCAAAGGATATCAGGGATGGCAAGTTCACACACATTTCAGATACTTCAGCATGTTGTGATTATCTTCATCTTTAAGTGCTGTTAATATTGAGGTTGGGGGGGGGGGACTGGATAGTCCATGTGATTCGTTTTTAAATATTTTAGCAGCTATTAACTTTGAGATTATGTTTATTGGATTGAGTAGATAATTAAAGCAGTGATATTTTAGTTTTCGTTAATTTGCAGGTTATGTTCTTTGGATTGAGTAAGCCGTAATTACGCTGGGTTGCTTTTTACGATTTTAGCTTCTGTTAATTTTGAATTGTTCATTGGATTCAGCAGGCCGTGAAGATTGTAATGAGTTTTTAAACGGAATTTGTATTGGAGCGAAACGTATAACTGTTACCAAACTAACATCAGTACGGACAATGGAACTTTCCTCATGAGTGACTATTTAACCACCCCACTCATACACAAGGCAGAAGTTAATTGTTCGATATTTCAGGCTACAACAGATCAAGGTTACACAAGAAATATAAAATATTAACTATAGGACAATATCCATACGTGTGAATATTATATTTGTGCAAAGAAGAAATTTACTTAAAAGTCTTAGTTGGCAATGTGACCAAATATTCAATGCCTTCTATACATAACTACCAGAAAACAAAACAATACATAACTACCAGAAAACAAAACAACGCGATATCTATAAATTCGAAATAGTATATATAACAAAGAGCCAGAACTGAAATTTTAAAATATAAAAATAGATGTAAAGGCGATATAGAAATGAAAACTAACCTCAGCGACGATATATCCGCACCTTCAGCTGTTTCTCTGCACAGAAACAATATGGATGTTTACTCAATCATTTGTTCGCCAAGATAGGTACATCTGCATGAAACGACGTTTAACGCACATCAATCACTGCGAGTTTTTGCTGTGCTGTTTTCTCTCTTGCAGCACACGTAAGTCTCTTTATTATTTTATTACATTCAATAGAATGTCTGTTCTTGATGTGTGGCTTATTTGAGCAGTAGCCATAAGACACATAATGATGAGATCAGGCACCTGATCATCTTTTGGTGTCTTTAGAAGCTTAAATCATAAATATCTATTAGTACTATTATCTATAGTAAGCAGAGGAAGTATTATACTGTATTCAAAAGTTTAATGTTACATTTTACCGTAAATAAACCTTTTAACAAATTGAACAAAGAGGTATCCTCTGGAAGTAAAAGAACCGCGCGTGCGTTTATCTGTCCGTCTGTCTATCCGTGTGTGAAAAGCATAACTAAAAAGTGAAAAGATGTTAAACCCAAACTTTATATTTAAGTTCAGCATTTCCCCCACCCTTTACATGAAACATTTTTCGTTATTTTCAATTTTCTCAAAACTGGCTCTAAGACTGGATAAAACAAAAAGAAATTTAAGATATTTGCATAGCAAGTAAAATTTACCTATGTCTTGAATTTTCTGGGAATACTCTGAAGATCTCTTCATTCTGAATGACTTTAGCAAAACTGACAAACTGTAATAGACACACAAAATCCTACTACAGAAAAAAAAAGCACAGAATTTATGTCAATCGCTTCTGAAATATTTTTTTGCTACTGGTTGGAATTTTCACATACTTAAAAGTTCTTAAAGGTAAATAGGCAATCCCTTTTTCTCGTGGTCACACAAAAGCATTGTATGTCAAAGCCATCACATAGTGACTGGCATTTTAAAAATTTGGCTAACGGTTTAGCCCACTGTGTGCTTGGTGCAGTTCCACACTGAGTTTTCCCTTCAGATTAAATCACTTTCATGTCTGTTGCAAAGCCTCCTAGCCCTGCGACTATGTTAACCATGAATTAAACAACTCATTTCGGCTCTTTTGTTAAATGTTTGGAAGTTAAATATGGCATATTAATGAAACTGATGAAGGATGTATACCAGGAAAACGCTGTCAAGCCATTTTCATAGACCACAAAGGTAAATAAAAATAATTACTAGTACATAAGTGCATAGGAGGTTTGGTTTTATATTTAACCGGCGTATAGTGAAAAAGTGTGTCGGGGTTCTTCATGAAATGACGGACATACAGAGTCATAACCTCACTCTATACACCACGGTTTGTCATGATGTGCGTAGATTCTTCGGGAAACGTCGGGTTTCAGCAAAAACCTACCATATCTGACGGGACCTGCAAAAGCTGGCAGATAGATAAAGGAATTATTACGACTTTTAAAGGACCAGAAGTAGAAAATACTCTAACAAATGTAACATTAAGGCCTTTACCTGTTATGTATAAATAAATATTTAGATCGCTTAAATACTAACGTTGTCTTACGATACAGAATAACGTGGAGAATAACCAACTTATCTTGCAATAAAAGTAATACCGTTAATTAATGTTGCACCTTTTCTTATGCCGTTGCACGAACTTCCCCCCGCCCCCCCCCAAAAAAAAAAACAACCAAAACAAAACAAAATAGTGGGAAAGAGGAAGCGAGAGGGCTAAACACTTTATTTGGATTACCCATAACACTCTATATAGCCTTAGCGTGGTGGTAGCAATATGCAGTTAGCATGCTATAGGACGCGGGTTCAAATCTCTTTACATATACGCATATTCCAAGCGCGTCTTGTTTAATCTGAAGGAATTCCCAAGCAAAAACACTCGTATATGTAAGTAACCTAAGCAGAACCAAAGTTACTTTCATATGAATAGTGCAATAGGCCTAAGTTTCCTCTCTGGATGGTTAAAGTTCTTTTTATAAATTAAAATGATAGAGCTGAATTCGTACTTAAGATTTTCCAACGTTTACATTATAGAGATAGCTCCATTTGGCAGCATTTTCAAATCAAAAACTTCACTTCACTGAGAAAGTGTCATCACGATTTGGCTAATAACAATATTATGGTTTATAAGACCCAAAACTGTTAAATATTGTACATGAAAAAAAAAATTATGTTTCACAAATGCTTATTCTACAGAAAAACACAAGTCTGTCACAGTTTTTACTTTCTCTACTACGTGGTAAGTAGAGGAAGTATTGTATCCATCCAAAAAGTCGGTGTCGAGATTTCACCGGAAATATATGTTTTGAGACCTCCTGAAACCAAAAAAGCATTTTTATAAAAATAGGCCTATGTCTGTCTGTCTGTCTGTCTGTCTGTAGGCAGCATAACTTGGTATTTAAGTTTAATGTTTTTAAGGACGCCACACAAAGATTTTTAAGAAAATTCCTTCACCCTAAACTACCCTTTACATGGTAATTTTTTCGAAAATGTTTATTTTATCGAGAATGGCTCTAACGATTTTGATTAAAATATCATATGTTTTAAGATTTTTTTATGACAAATGAAATGTATATTTTGAATTTTCTGGCTATAGCCCATGTAGTCCTGTTTACTGTTGATGACTTTTGCATAACTGGTAAACCTTAAGACACAGACCAGATCTTACTATAAAAATGTAGATCTTGTTAAAACACACAATTTATGGTCAAATATTTTTTTTAAGACTGAATCATTTCGGAGGTATTTCTTGTTATTTGTGTGAGTTTTGGAAAACTTAAACTTCGTCAAATGGAACAGCGTTATTCATTTTTTCTTTGAAAGCATGTGCAGTAAAAAGCAGATCGTTGCAAGCACTTTGTACAAATGTTGAAATGCCGGTATGTATGTATGTAGGTAATGCAGAGACACGGCATGAGCGCCTCCCCAGAGTGTTCCTGCACTAGGACGGCTGGCTGGCTGGCTGGCTGGCTGGCTGGCTATTTTGTAATTCCAACGAGCTTCTAGGGGAAAGGCAATAAACACCGACTGCCTTTATCTTGAAATTTGTTGGCAGATGGTGGTCGTCTTGGTTTTCCTTAAAACAGGTCCTCGTTTGTTTATGTTGCTACGTTACCGACAACCTTCAATTTTTCTTAACTTCGGACACTAATAGAGAACGAAATGTAACAACTGACATACGAATTGTCATTTTCATAAATACTAACTCATATTCAACACTCTCACCGCAATAGTTCCTTTTCATTTAATTTGCTTTGCCTTATTTTACTTCCACAGACATACTTCTTTCACCATTACGCTTTTAGCGTCACATTTGTTCGATATATTGTCCTCAGTGTTCCGCTTATGCTATTATATTTCCTATCTCGATGAAGTTTCCTTCTTGTAAAACAAACAACGCTAATTTCTGACAATCCAAACCCTCCTTACACGTTTTGTTTATGATGACACAACACATAACTGATTTCTCAATTACATAAAAGTTCACGGGAATAAACCACATTCATGGACATTTTAATAGAACACTGAGAAGGATTATTTTAATCTGATGAAAAAATGGATACAAAACGGAGTCAAGCAATGACAATGCACTCATAAAACATTAACTTTCTCCGTCAAGTCTAATGTGTAAAAGCCGCAAGGCTAAAAATTAAAAAAAAAAAAAAAAATGTGTACAAAAGTTACTCTATTCCCCACTTTACATTAAGCAAGATAAAACCTTGATTTCAGACTCTGCACTTGAGTACACGCAGGAGCTGAGGACAACACCCAACTGCTCAAATTAAAATATTTTATATTAATGATTTGCTCCAGTCAAAGTAAACAGAAGAAGAATCACATATTTTTAAAAATATTAAATAAGTGAAGAACCAAAATAAATAAATAAATTTCACCATGAAGAAATTAAACGTACAACAAATAATATGTATAGTAATGAAAGGAAAAAAGTAAAGTAAAAGAACAGTAACAGACGATAAAGAAAATCATGTAAGTGTAACACGCCAGAATTTTATAGCAGTGGATTGATTAAATTTGAATTTATATAAACGTATTTTTCAAAACGTGTTGAACATTCCTTGTATTATGTAGAGATCTTGAGTGGCAGATTGTACGTAAACAGTACATTGGAATATGAGTGTGAGAAGTGCATTATTGTACATTTGAGAAGACAACACTAAGTCAAGTATTTTCTATTTCCGAGATCACGTTAGGTATTTCACACGCATTTAGGTATTTTACGATCGTGTGTTTTATTATTCTGAATGAAAACTAATATTAATAAATAATTTCTGAACGTATCCATCATCACCTCGCAATACTGCCAACTGAGCAGCTTACGCTACAATACGCTGGCTTTGAGTCAATTGTTTGTTGGTTGGTACTAGTGGCTCAAAACGGGTTGTTTGGCTTTTATTTCACTCCCGCCCTATGTTATTACAGCTACCGGATTTATGTTGGTAGACATGGGTTTCCTTGTAAACGAGTTCATGTTTTGGAATTTTAAATTTCCTCCTGTGTAAATACCTACCATTGGGAAGCTTAGAAAATACTCCATCGTACAAAAAAGCAGCTCTTCATTTTAAATTGCTGTTTTGAGAGAAACGCACGCAACTTCACACAAAACCTTATTCATATGAAACGTGATTTGTCTGCCCACATTAAGGTAGAACATTTTTACGTAGACTATTCCACTCCGTTTCTGAACATCTGAAGTATCCATGTGCAGCACAAACAATTAGCGGCCATTCAAACATGGCAGACAAAACACTTGGTGAATATTAGGGAGGATATTGATATTTTAAACGAAGAGGTTAAGTCAGACAACAGTAATTTTAAATAGAGCAGACCTATCTTTAATGAATAGCCTACTAACGTTCATTTATATTCTTCATGTATCTAATTCCTCATTTCCCTGAATTAAACGCTAAAATTGTTGTTCTCACATCCTACTGGATTATTTGTAGTGCCAACTGTGAAAATAAATCTTAACTAAAACGTATAAATGTTATTACAAGTTGTTTGCCTTTAAATCACTATTAATATTAAATAGTGTTAAATGAATTAGTATTTCGTGGATGTTCTAAACAAATAGCACTCGAGGGTTTGATATTTGGACGATTGTCGCTCGCAAGATTATCGTCACATGAAACCCTCTCGTGGCATTACTACAGACGAGATTCATCTTACTTAACACACATTATGAGCTTACTTGGTTACATGCACAATAAGGGAAACAAAATACAAATGTTCGTATGTCGCAATTGTTTCTAATGAACGGGCCCATCTGATGCTTCAGGCACACGACAGCTCAAACTTAAACATGACATGTAACAGCAAATACTCTGGAACCAGCTATTGCTGCAGGAAAGGTAATTTGGATTACCTAAGTTGTATACTTCTACATGTTTGGTGTAAGACCTGCATCACTATATGTACTCCATCATTCGGTTTTAGCAAATCTTAGTTTAAATTCGTTAGTTACGTTTCAGAAAATAAAAATCAACTAAATGTTCACATTGATAGGGTATTTGCGGGTGTCAAATATGAAATTTGGTATTTACTCGACCTTTCCTATTAATACAAACACACTCGCGCAGAACTTTGACTAATATCTAGTTGTATGGCTAAGAGATAAAAAAATGACGTATCAAGTACTGGAAAATTTAGACATATGATTAGGTATACCTCGGAAACGGTTGAGAATTTGAGATAAATTGCCTGTTTTAATGAAATGTACATTTTTTGTGCAGTAAGATTTCCTGCTGTTGGTTAAAATGTCCAGTGTTTAAATCTATGCACTGCTGAGAGTTATGTCCGTTCTTTTGTTTCGCATCAAGATAAATGTAGAAAGATTATTCAAAATATGAATCCCAGCGTGCGTATAGCGAGCTTCTTTTTAAACATTTGACTGTCGCACCATAGATAACATCGATATAAACAGCTGAACTTTCCTCCAGATCGTTCTCCTATACTTTTTGTTCCCCCAATGCCTACGCATGTTAGGAATTTATTTAAAGGAATAGACGCGATATTTGTTAGGACAAGAAACAATTTAGACGTAAAAGCGAACCGTGCCGGTACATATTGCCTTCTTTTAGGTGTCTGCCTGCCAAATATATACCTAATTCCTGTAAGTTCCTTCATTCGACATTCATAACAACAATTATACTCTTGCTATGTTTATATTTGTCATGTCAGCATGTAGAAAATAGGTTATAAAACAATCACAATTAAACTACGAAATCGTAAACCACAGTGTTACTGCATTCCAAATCGTTTAGGTATTTTCAACTATAATATAATTATGGACACAAAATGTAATTTTTTTGTTTTCTTTCTGTTCTTCGAGTAACTCCAACTGTAGAATATAATGATAATAACATGTATATTACAAATCCACGAGAAAAAAGAGCAAGATCTGCACAATTTAAATTTAGTTCTTTAAAATGTACAAAAACTTAATCATAATTCTTTCTCAGTTCTCTATGTCCTGGATACACATTTCAATGTTATACCTTTAATAACTTTTAAAATATTTCCTACTTTCTGTACTCCGTACACAGAAGGTAAGATTTCACTAGAAATACGTGCCCTAAATCTACAAAAGCATTTCTAGAAAAAGATCCGTGTTTGTGGCTGTGAACAAATTTGTGTAAATATCAAACTTGTACTTAAGTCCTTCTTCCAAGCATGCGACGCTTAGATTTTGATTAAACTACCGTATGCGCACGATATTATGACACACTAAATGTGTAAATCTTGAATTTTCAAGCAATTGTCTCTGAAATCCTCTTCGTTCTGAATGAGTTTTGTGTAAGTGGAAAATCTTAAGAGATAAAACAAATTTTACCATACAAAAAAATGTAGATCTCGTTAAAGTATATCTGTTTATATCAAATACAATTTTTGTAGAGATACCATTTCCGATATATTCTTGTTATTGGTTTGAACTTTAAAATACAATTTTCTCAAACAGGAAGTTTATTTTTATTTTTTTCTCCCCCCTTCCTGGCCATCCAAACAGAATGAAATTTCACGATTAGAGCCACTAAAACATCAGACTTGTATTACTTTCATTGTTTCGTACAAAACGTGGAACTGTTTCTGGTGCGGAGAATATTTGCCCACAAAGCAGAGCATCGCGTTTCAAACAATAATTTTGGGCAAGCAAAATCTGAAAGAATTTTAAAGCTGTACGCTATATTACACTTCTAAGATGCATTTGTTTTCAAATTCAAGCCGCGTTTCATACCGTTATGTAACCAATGGGAGAACAAATATCTCAACTACATTGCAGTATTAAAATGTACCAACTTTTATAAGCACGTGATATTTTCTTCATTTTCTCGGAGATGGGCAAATTCATTAATTCTAAATGCTTTGATTAGTTTTGATATCTTGAGAAAACACTACATAACCACAGTTTATCAAAGTCGATTTTCTGGCAAGTATCGTTATTTTAAAAAAATCAGCATTGTGTTCAAACCCCCAAAAATATATATATATATATATATATATATATATATATATATATATATATATATATATATATATATATATATATATATATACTAAACAAATCAACACAAAATCAGATTTTCCGTTATAGTTTTACATCATTCTGTTTTTGTGAATTTAGTTTTGACATTTATATCCTTTGATTTTTTTACTTTTTAAATATGATTAGAAAACTGCTAATATTCAAGAATTGCACAAAACAGCACAAAATTCGCAATTGGAAACAAACAAAAGAAAATGAAGCATAAATATGGAAAGTGTAACAGCCAAGAATAACAGTGTGGTTCCTAAAAGACCCACAATTGGATGACGTCACAGTATCCTAGTAATGTAACATAACGATAACATACAAAATATCAATCACATATGTATATGTATTTATTTCAGAGGTATTGGTGTTTTTGTTTTAGGTTTGATTAATTTAAAGATGTTCATTAAAAATGTCCCACATGGAAACAGTTCTTTACATTCTACTAAGGATTTTATTCTGCCTTTAACAAACCATTATACACAAACCCACATTGGAATTTTTTAAAATTAAAATGAAGCTGTGCAGTTTGGAATTGCTCAGTTTATGAGCATGAGGCTACGAAAATATTTAATAAAAATAATGTGAGTATAACATATCAAAATAGCTGTGTGAATCTCTTAAGTAAAGATGCATGACTTTTTTAGAAAATTAGAAGCTGACCGGACAAGTAGTTTGAGAGGTGTAGCATTTTCAGTTACAAAAAATGGTTTACAGAAAAACTACATTTAAGAGTGAAATGTGCGTTACATTACTGTGTTTAGAAGTGTTTCAAAGGCCGCACAGAGTGATAAATAATATCAATATTAGTAAATCAAAGGCACGAAATGAAAATAGTACACAGTAGAAATAAAAAAAATCAATGTTTTTTATGTTTCAAGATTTTCATTCATTTTGCAGATATAACTTGGTGGCCCCATATGGGACAAAGTCTGAAAGAAGAGTTAGGCGAAGTAGTCGATCTTAAAAATTCTATGTTGCTATGTTGCCAATAATAAGGAATATAATTTAACCACGATATTTATCTCCAGGTGATGGACCTGCACCATTGCATGATAGTATATACTTTTATCAACTCGCAGTAACCAAACTATGCTCTTAATTGATGCACTATAACAATGCTATATTGTGAAAAAAATCTGATGTATTATATTCATATGATTTTCTCTACCTATTCTTCCATGAACTGTTCTCACAATGGTTTATATTGCAGAAGAGGTTTTATTACACAAAGCAGTATACCTATATAGTCAGCTGAAGGAAGATCCAAATCATTTAAAAGCGGGTCACAATGTGATAGTTTTGAAATTCTGTTCCTTTTGTATGGCCACGAAAAGAAAGTAAGAAAACCAAACAAATAGTGAGTTAGTGCTTAATATACATTCAAATCAATTTTTAAGAATATCTTGAAAATGGTTAATGCCACAAACAAAAAGTATCATAAGTCGTGTGATTTACCACACTCTGCATTTTTGTGTAATATGTTTTTATCTATCTCGTACGGTTTAACACAGAACTAATTCAGAGTAAAGAAGACTTCATAGGGTGTACACAGTAAAATGTTGTTGTTTTCTAGAGCCTTGCATCTGGCAATGAAGCCATTAGCATTCGTGCTTTCCAATACTTTTGAACTGTAGTTTCTTCTGATCTTAATGCTTCACAGGTCTTCAAGTGGTCTTCGTTCATTTCTGCTGGATCGTTACACAGGACACATATTGGTGAGGCTGAGATACCTATAAAATATACGTTTTATTTATCACGCAAATGTCTTAAATATATGGCACTATAATCCAAAATCGTTAGAAACATTTTGGGATGATCAAAAACAACCCCAAAACGTAGTTAAGGTCGCGGGGTTTTCTCATCGTAAACTGTCCTTTATCGTTAAAAACCATCTCAAAAATCACTCCATGTCATACATTCTCTTCATTCTAAATGAAGTTTGTATAACTGATAAAAGCTTACCAACCGAAAAATGCAAGTGCCAATAAAACGCACAATTTATGTCAAATATATGTTTTGTAGCATTAAACTTTCCGAGTTACTCGTTGTTACTGATGTAAATGATTTACTTCTTCATAAATTTTACAAATGGCAAATCACCGTCCATTTGATTCTCGTAAACATACAAAGAGAGTGGAGTTTCAAGCCAATACATAGCGACCCGCTATCTACAACCAAATATGCAACCAAACAATATTTGTAAACGTTTATCTCGATTAACATGAAGTACACGGAAAAATAAGATTAATTTATGGAAGAGATATAGATACAAATAAATATAATGAACACCTCGGAGCTTTACATTTTCAAATTCCTTAACAATTCCAAAGGATTCAAAGTCTGGAAAATTTTAAATTCGGGAAAGGTGGGACTGAAATTCACTTAAAATATTGCTGGGCTGTACATTTAAACATTTCTAAGTGACTTTAAAGAGTAGGAGGGCAAAAGTGTTACGTGTTTATGAAACTAAGACATAGAACCTCTGGACTTGTAGGTTAGCATGCAGAGGTAGTCAAATTATACTTTTGAACCTAGAGAAACTCTACTCAAATTTATAAATACGAGATCTGTACACAAAATAAGAATAGAATTTCTGTTTGGTATTTTCGTGAAAGAGATTCAGTTAACAGAAAATGGATGTTGCTATTCAAAACCAATTTGTCCATGTAAAATGTATGGGTATGATCTGAACTAAGGCATTAGCATAGCGACCTAGAGCGACTAGATCTTTAAAATAATGAATAAACAATGATAAAGAATATGTGAAATATTTCAAGAAGTAGTTGAAGAATGCTTTACAAAATCAGATAAATAATCTTAAATAATACAAACGAAAAACACTGACTAAACTAAAGAACAACTGCGAGTGTGAACGGCATCAACTTAAAAACGTAACCTTAGCTAAATACCAAAATTGTTAATTAAGTTGAGCATCTTTCAAGGATGTGACGCAAAGATTTGCAAGAAAATCCCCCCCCCCCTTCGCCAAACTACTCTTTACATGAAAATGTTTCAATAATTTTGATTTTATCAAAAATGGCTCTAACAACTTTTATTATACTACACAAAAAATATAGATCTTGTTAAAACACAAAGTGTGCAATACATTTTTTAACCATTTCCAGTATTTATACGTTTCTCAAATAGTTCCCCCCCCCCCAACCCCCACTCTTTTCATCTCTTGCCTATGCAAAGAGAACGAAATTTCAAAGGCATAACATAGCAACCAGCTCTTAAAAGATATGACACCGCTTCAAGCCTACTATATCCTCATATTGCCCTTGCACCTACAATAAAATAATTTCTGAAATTGTTTATGTAGATTAATATGAACTAGACAAAGCAATAAGTGTTTGTAAGAATGGTTAGTATAAGAGTAGAGAAAGTCATGTGAGTGCAACACTATTAAAACAGCTGCACAATTCGCGTATGAAGGAATAAAAGTCAAACAGTATATACCTACAGTATACATTAATTTCCACTAACAGAGGAAGGTCGAAATTAAAACGTTCTGCGAGTTAACACAGTTGGCGACACTGCAGAAACAATTGAGCATCGAGAAAACTTTTCCATTCCTATTGGTCGGTTGACGCATGAGTGAAATAGAATAATATAATTTCAAGGAACAAAGTACACTGCTAAGAAACCTTGATTGTCTTTCTTATATCAAGAACGTTTCATTCAAAAGAAAAAATACCTCATTCTTTATTAGTTACGTACTCGGGTAATAAAAGACTCTAATTATACGTTAAATTTATATTTCATTAAGTCTTTCATGTAAATAAACTTTTACTACCGAAATTTCAAACAAATTATTTTATTTTAAAAAATTAAGTTATTAAAAATGTTAATTTTGTATATGGATATGAAATGTTATACAAATGGCACCTAGTTTAAAGTCGCGAACATTTCATTCATTTGACCATAAAAAAATTATAAGTTAATTTCACGTGACTTTTTCGACTCACTCTTCTACACACTGTTGCTACAAAAGATCAACTTCTTGTTAATCAAGAAGAATACAGTAGAATACAAGTGATAGATTTTTAAAGAACGGATCGCTACGCGATTACATGGAAATCCTATGCTCTTTGCGTGACCGCCAGAAAGAATGAATAACGGCTTACCACATGAAAAAAATCTTGTACCGCATTCACTTACTTTCTCCGTCAATTGTTTATTCTTATACAGCTTCTACAAACTATTCTTGCAAAGGCGTATCTTTGATGTTAATAACGAAATACCCAAACATTTGCAGAAATGGTTGCATTACACATTTCGCTTGGCTTCAAAGGATAGAGGAAACCAAATCCAGCAACATATTTAAAAGCGGATGTATTCTGATTTTTAAATTCGTACTCTTTCCATGACACTGCGAGAAACAACTGTGTAGCAATAGTGCTTTAAGAAAATCGCATAAGTGTAGAAAAACTCAAAACTATTAATTATGCATATCTCGGAAACAGCTAATGCTACAGAAAACGCTATTCACAGGCTATTCGCAGAAATTCAAGATATATCCACTTCATTGAATATTTAACAAATACTTAATTAATTAATTAATTAATCACATGATTAATTACATTAATTACACTAAATACAAAAGATATGTGAAACTCAATCTCTAAATATTTGTTAAATGTCTTTATTTATATTGCTTCACTGTAAATAGCTTCAGTTTTTCATTGAATTCAAGATATGCGTTTTCTCATAAACATATGTTTGAATAAAATCCTTAGAAACGATTCTGGAAAATCGAAAATGTTTCCATATGAAAATTAATTTGCACTGGGGTGATTTTTTTGAAAATTTTCATGTGGCATAGTGAAAAGATATTCAACTTAGATACCAAGCTTGATATTCGTTTTTGAGTTATGTTATCCTGTTCTCTCTCTCTCTCTCTCTCTCTCTCTCTCTCTCTCTCTCTCTCTCTCTCTCTCTCTCTCTCTCTCTCTCTCTCTCTCACACACACACACACACACACACACACACACACATGGTATGAGTTTTTGGGTGCAATACAACACACTACTGACCATGAGTAAGAAACAGAGAAAGTAAACATATTAAATTCAGTAATAACCAGGGCCCAGATGCTTATGATATGTCATAGATTTTGTTCGTGATTTTTTCTATTGAAAATATAAGCGAGGCACGATTTTATCGGTGGCGATTAAAATTACACAATTCTCATGGGTCATATGAAGTCATATTTTGGCTTTTTAATTTTTTGTCATTTTCTTGTCATTTTTCATATTAGAGTAATTTTTTCTCTTAAATTTTCGTATTTTTTGTCATAGTTTTATATTTCTATTCCAGTTTCGCATGTATGGTTGCAGTCGTCCCAAAGACAATTTTTCACATCTCCTAATTCTTGTCTGTAATATTCCTAACAATTATCTTTCTTACAAATGCATGTTTCCAGGAATTTGGAGGGTAAGCTGTATGTGATTTGTTATTGTGATTCTTATTTCTGATCGCTCTTCAAAATGTGATATTTATTTCATTCTGTGCAGAGCTGAGGGTTAGTCCTGGATTGAGCAATTAAATAAACTCAAAATGTAGCAATAAAATTAATATTATGTGTTTATTATTGAGAGTGCTATATTTTTAAATTCTAATTTAAACAATATTAAATTTTTGAAGATTTCGAAAATGCACCCAAAAGTTTTAGGTTGTATTTAACGTAATATTTTCTAATTTTTTAGTCATGAGTGCTTGCATATTTCTAACATAAACACCCGGGCCCTGGTAATAACAAATAAAGACCATTTTACAGCGAGACATAGTTTTGTTAAAATCGACAGAAAACGATTGTGATATTTTGCGAGAGGAAGCACAAGGCTACAGTCAGAGACCTCGAGAATACAAAGAAATAAGGGGGGGGGGGGGGCGGGGGGGGGGGACACGAAGATGCAGCACACACATCGTAAACCAGCTAACAAGCAATGCATCTTTATCTTACCGGATATCTCAAGATTTTTACTGACTCTGCCTTCATCTTGACAAATGCCATTCCACAACTACTGCAGTAAATATTTCTCTAGAAATGACACACTAACTACACCTGCAGATAATCATAAAAATATTTCAAATGCAACACTCCGCGTCCAGCGTAGGTATTAGTCACCGAGGTTAAAACAAACGAATCACGACTTTAGTATCGCATTTGTTACGTTTCGTATAGGTAGTACCTAAACAACGTTATACATTCATATATTCCGAAATTTAATTGATTTTGTACTTTTAAACACTTTTATTCCATACCATGTTGAAAATATACTTTTCCAAAATGGAAACGCAATTCGCCTTTCAGTTGTTCCACACTGCACGCTTTACTAACAATACCAGGCGAATTTAACATTGAGCACGTCACACTTGTCGAATTGTCAGCGTTCTGGCTTCTCAACACAGATCTTCGGGTTCGACTCCTGGTTGGAACTGGGAATGTTTCTTTAGCCGGAACAGTTTCCTACGTCCACAAAGCCTGGAAGTATGAATATGGCAGTGATATGAGTGTGTTTAATGTTAAAATGACGAAATCAACGTTAAGAAATCCTGTAGTTGAGCGAGCAATAATACCGTCAATTGTTTTTCAAGTCAAAGCCCCCGAAAAAAAAAGCAGTTAAAAGAGAAAAAAAACTTACGCTTAATGTAAATGTAAATCAAAGACTTGTAAAATCAATAAAAACATCTGTTCTTAAAGTTTAATACCCAACTATGTGCATTTGAAGTATAATTTATATATTTTGTAGGATGGTGTATAATACAAAACTACTAAGAATGTACAATTCCCTATAATAATGCCTCAACTATAAACATCTCGTTCGTAAATAACTAATATGTGGGTTAAATATTTTTGTATGATTCGTTAGCTTAAGAATCAATGAGCAGACCAATATAAGAATATCTGGAATTTCAACCAAACACAGCTGCCTCACTTTTATCGTTTTCGCTTTATCACTTTGAGTTTACACTATTTACAAACAGTTGTTTTGACGTAAATTATTCACCAGAGCAACACATGGAAATATATTTTAAAGCTTGTTTTTAGTTAGACTGTTCTGTTTTCAACATTACACTGAAGGCACAGGCAGAATGAATACAGCTCTGATAGCCTAAGTCTGATTTTGTGTTTATTCGCTAAGTGTCCAAATAAATATTACTGGACTACAGATGTGTTAAAGATAAGTTCTGGAGCCCTCATTATACTATTAAAGATAAATTATCTACTCTTGTCTCTACTTGTACTTGAAACTACAACCAGTCCAAGCCATTTACAACGGTTATAGCATGAGCAGTTAAAACAGAACATAAACAAAATCATTACTTCCATATTTTACTTCTTATACCCTGTATAGGCAGAGCTTTGGAAATTAGAGTAAACATTTAAATAATATTCAAGAAAAAAGCTTTTCTGTTGCACTTTTATGACGTTCTTTATGAAACCGCATTTCAGAAATGACGCTTTGTAATCTATTTCGGTCCGTAAAGTATAAGCCAATTAAATGACTTCCATTTTTTAATTTAAACGTACGCTCATAGTGACAATACTATACATATAACTTTTTTTACATTGTTTCACTCGCGTGACCAACCTGATATAGAGTTATTTCCATTTGTTCTAATCACCAAAATGCTTTCTTGCCAATTTTATCACTTTCATTTTATCACCCGATGTGTAATTGTTTTCTTTTTAGATTTGCGCAGCAGTTAAACGAAAAGGTAGGTCCATTCAATTCTGATAATTGTGTTTTAATTATATTTCATTGAATTAGTGTGTGTGTGTGTGTGTCTAATACAAGGTCTACAATAAAGTATTGTTAAATGTATTGAGTATGTCTGTACTCCATAATCTGGTACGTAGATATACTCGAGCAAAAAGATAAGTGAATTTACCAACCGTTCTATTCCATTACTAAATTTAGTTTTTCTCAATTGGCATTAGTGAATGGAATTGCTCGACTGTTCAGCGAAAATTAAACTGCTGGAATGCACATTCATAATTATATGTTTATTTTTACAGTTCTGCATTATTTTATTTGTGAAACAATGAAAACAAATGCAATCCTAGCTCCAGATTGTTGCTATATTTGTACCATGTACATTTGTACTCTTACTAAATGCAGAAATATTCATGGCAATATTCATTTTACCGCCCTCCGTGATAATTCACCATGGTTTTGTGTTGTTCCAGTAGCAAGTAGCGTTTTCTTTATGTTTCAAACTAAAATATTATTTAGTTCCTCTTTAAATAACTTTCATCGTGTGCAATTCATGAGTTGAATTATTGCTTGTACAACACAAGATAAATTAAATTAATGTTATTTCTTCCTTCTCCAATAACACACCTTTAAGTAGAATATAAAATACAGTTTATTAGCAAAATGAACAACAAAAGAAAAGCTTTTAATTAGGCTGGAAATTAAACCTATTTCTCACAAATTTGTCATACGAATGCAGGTGCACATATTACGTCATCTCTCCATCATGCAAATACATTTACCTATTTTTCACCATTTACCCAATATTCATAATGCCCATACTAAATTAGTGCTGTTTTTTCAGCACTACATGCTTGTTCTCAATCAGAAAATTTGCAGGTAAAAGTTTATATCAAGATGAATTATAAACACATTAAGTTAAATACATTTATTAGGTTATTGTTTTCAGGCAAACTGTACAGCCCGATTTTAATTACTGACATATTTATAGTAAGGTTTATGTTTTAACATCATTTTATTACGCGTTTCAATCTTTAAAATCCCTTCCATTTCTCAGAAAACTATCTGAAAGATATAGTTTCTTAAATAGTGACTTCTAAAATGTTGGTGATAGGATGTAAAATACAAACAAGAACACCTTTGAAATATGTTTATATTTCAGCTGTAAAGAAATGAGCAGTGAAAAAGCTGGAAATAAACAGTATGGAACTAACGTAACAAATTCTACCCTGCAAACGCGAAACGAATTTCACTGTCGTCTGTTTACAATAGTTCAAAGATGACAGAATATCGAAACTGAGTATTCATTGTTTCCTAATTAAAAAGTCGAGTATTCTACGTATCCCCAATAATCATGCAAAATAATTGTCGATATTAATTGCATCGCAAAGCCAACTTTCAGAAAACAAAAGAGTACGATGTGCAGATGTTATGTTAACACGCTATGAGTGGTGCTTGTTTCCTGCATTTTCAATGTATTGCATCCCAGTATCCAACTTCGAGATAAACAACTGCAAACAAATTACTGTTTCCTTACACATGAACATATAATTCGTAGGAAAATGTATCGCTTCTTGAACAGTTGTATAACTCACTAATAATAAATAACAAATATAAAACATTAAAAAGAATAATGTGACTTTAAATTATGTAAAGGGCACGGAAGTTGTTTCTGCACACGTTTCGAAAACAACATAACCTTAATTAATGTTGAGGGATATGTACTTACCTTTGTTGACGTGGTGATGGGCGTCCTGGCGTCGGCGACGATTGCGACCACTTGCACGACGTATGTGTCAGAACCGGCTTCTCTGTCCAGTTCGATGGCCGTGGCTAGAACTCCCAGCTTGGTGTCCACGTCGAACAGACGATCCACTTGCTTGCCATGTGCTCCTGTCACGTTGGTCACGTAATACTCCACTTCCTGATGTCCAGAAGCTCTCACGTTCAGGATGCTGGTTCCTGGAGGTTCGTTCTCGTACACACTGCCAGAGTATCCGGTCCCCTCGAAGGTCAGACCCCCGTCTCCCGAGCTCGATGTGGCTATCACCGTGATATATGCATCAGTTGACTTTCTCTCGGACTGCACTGCCTCGTCCGTGGCTTTGACGGCGAGGTGATACCGGGGATCCGGTGAGGTAACGGATCGTCTGAGAGAGAGCACCCCGGTACTTCGATGTAGTCGGAACAGTTCGGTGTCACCACTGAGAAGCTCGTAAGTGACGAGACCGTTGGTGCTGGAGTCCAGGTCTCGAGCAGACACCTGCATCACGTCCATTGACGCACCAGGACGGGGTAACAGGGCTGCACTCATGGACACGAACAAAGGCGCGTTGTCGTTCACATCTTCCACGATGACGGTCACGAGCTTCTCTGCAGACAGACGGGAACTCTCAGGTAGAGCTTGATCGGTGGCCACTACGAGCAAACGGAACGTGTCTACAGACTCGCGGTCTATCGGCAACAGCGTGTGGATCACGCCGTGTGTCGGGTTGATGCCAAAATGTCTGTGAGAGTTGTCAGGTTCCTGGCGAGCTATGGTGTATTTAACACGCCCATTAAGTCCCGAGTCTGGATCTTCTGCGGTCACTGTGACGATGGGTGTATGCACGGGGATACCTTCCCGTATTTGTCGCACGATTGCCGTGTTGGGAAATGCTGGAGGATTGTCATTACTGTCTTCGACGGCAACGTGAAACAGGATGGTGGTAGAAAGTCGCGGGTTACCCCCGTCACTTGCAGTGATGTTCAAGGTGTACGCAGTGAGTTCCTCATAGTCCAGAGCCTTGTGCAGGAACAGGATACCTGTCAGAGGATCCACGTGGAAGGCATCTCGTCTGTTTCCGGCGCCGATAGAGAAGGTCACTTCGCTGTTCACTCCCAGATCTGCGTCTGTCGCCTTGAATTGTAGCAGCCTTGTGTTTACTGGAGTTGTTTCCAAAACAGATACGCGAGATTCCGTTTGTATAAACTCGGGTGCATTGTCGTTCTCGTCAAGGACATCCACAGCAACGGTGACCGTAGCACTGAGCCGCACTGATAAACCAGCGTCCTGGGCTGCCACCACTAATTGATATCTAGAGGTAGTTTCTCTGTCGAGAGCTCGTGCCACGGTAATCTGCCCAGTAGCCTCATCAATAGCAAACCTTCCTTGCTTATTTCCACTCACAAGAGAATAGAACACATCCCCATTCAGGCCTTCATCTGCATCAGTAGTCGATACTCTAAAGATCTGGGTTCCCACAGGAGCTGCTTCAGATATCTGCACTTTGTAAGGTGTTCTCAGGAACTTGGGAGCATTGTCGTTTTCATCCGTGATGTAAACATTAACCTTAACTTTGTCTCTTAGCCTGGTGACACCATTATCTGCAACCGTAGCTTCTAGTGTAACAAACGCTTGACCTGTAGTCTGCACAAGATCCTCTCTGTCAAACACATGCAGCGTTTTGATGAAACCGTTCTTAGGATCAATAGCAAAGTCCTTCTGAGCATTAGCAAGAGAGAAGGTCAGTTCAGCATTGCGTCCGATATCGCGATCGCTCGCTGTCAGTTTGCCTACAAAAGAATCTGGTGGTTCATTTTCTCTGATGTGGAATGTGAAGGTGGAATTGGTGAACTCGGGAGCGTTATCATTTTCATCTATGACGTGAATAACTACTGGAACAACTGAACTTCGTGGAGGTTCACCGTGATCGCGGGCGGTCACTGTCAGAGAGTAGTAGTCCCTGTTCTCCCGATCTAACGCACTTTTGACATAAAGATATCCATCTGGGAAGACACCAAACTTCCCGTCGGCATCGCCTTCCGTGATGGCATACTGCACCAAACCATTAGCACCAAGATCGGAATCTGAGGCTGTCAGGGCAAAGAACCTAGCGTTCACCGGTGTGGATTCCAACAGAGATGTCTCGTAAGATGTGTGGTCGAAAACAGGAGTGTGGTCGTTGACATCCTTGACGGTGATGACGACAACATGCCGAGATGACAGAGGTGTTGGTTCTCCAGCGTCTGTTGCTGTAACTTCTACACTCATCGAGCTGCCCGGTTCGTTACGTATCGGTCTGTTGAGGTATATCACACCTGTAGATTCTGCTATCCTGAACTGCTCGTCCTGGTTATAGGACAGTGTATACGACACGCGGCTGTTGATACCGGAGTCTCTATCCCGAGCTCGGGCCAGATACACTTCCTGACCCACTGCAGCATTCTCGTCCAACTCTACCTCGTCCTTGTCTTTAGCAAATACTGGAGCATTGTCATTCTCGTCAAGAATCGTAATATTGACAGTTGTTCTTCCGAACGCCAGGCCTTTTCTAACGATCACCGTGAGGCTGTACAGTGACACTTCTTCGCGGTCTATTCTACTTGCTGTTGTGATGATTCCTGTTCCTTCATCAATCCTGAAGCTTTTGTTTGGATCACCGTAGACTATTGAATAACGAACTGCACCCATGCTCATACCTGGTCGAACCTGAACACGACCTACTCCTCGCCCTATAGACGGCGATCTGTCACCATAATCTTCAGCAATCTGGAATTCATAGCCGCTGTAGGATTCAAACTCTAGCTCTTCCAGACGACTCTCTTTCACTATTTCTACTTCTGCGTCGTGTAAAGCTTTCCTGTCACCGCCGTCCATAGCTGTGATAACAAGTTTGAAGAGAGCATTCTGTGACTCCAGAAGAGATGTTTTCAATGTAACCACGCCGGTAGTTTCATGCACCTCAAACATATCGCGCTGGTCACTAGTTTCCTGAAGAGCAAACCTTACAACAGCGTTTTCTTTGTCATCTTTATCTGTGGCTGTGACCTGAAGGATGGAGGAGCCAACGGGAAGATCATCGGGTACAGGAGCAAAGTATAGGCGGGGATAGAATTCTGGACTGTTGTCGTTTACGTCTCGGACAGAAAGGAAAACAGTGGCTGTGGCGGATTGAGGAGGCACACCTTGATCACGTGCTATCACATGTATCTCATAACTTGGCACTAACTCGCGGTCCAAAGAAGACTTTGTCGTCAACTGCCCTGTTAATGAATCCAGAGCAAACACACCTGGATAGCGATCCACGAGTTTGTATGTCACACTGCCATTTGTACCCTGATCATGATCAGATGCCGTGAGCATGGCCACTAACGTATCTGGAGGAGTACTTTCAGAAAGGGATACATTAATCCGTTCTTGTGAGAAAACAGGACGTTCGTCGTTCTCGTCAAGGATTGTCACTTTCAGCTGGGTGAACACTGTCTTAGGATTAGGACCACCATCTCTTGCTGCTATGCGAAGTTCCACCGTATCCTGAACTTCCCTATCTAGAGGTGCCTTTGTCGTAATCAGCCCGGAGTCCACGTCCATCTCGAACCAGTTCTGCTCATTACCCGACGTAAAGGCGTAGTAAATACGAGCGTTGATACCCGTGTCCTCGTCCGTGGCCGTGATACCTGCAACGTACGTGCCCGGAGGGGCAAGTTCGCTAAGCACTGCCGAGTACTCACTCTTTTCAAACACCGGCTCGTGATCGTTTACATCGTTCACGTGAATAACAAGGAAAGCAGTTGCTGTTCTTGGGGGTTGTCCTTTGTCAGTAGCCACCACTGTCAAGTTGTACTTATTGACTTCCTCGCGGTCAAGGACGCCGTGAACTCGCACGATATCAAAACTAGGGGTGTAATCTAGACGAAAATGTCCCAGTTCGTTTCCAGCACGTATTTCCACAGTTGTTTCACCGTTTAAACCCTCGTCTAGGTCAACCACTGACACTGCTGCCACCACTGAACCATTTACCGCATTTTCGTCAACCGTGGCGAATCCTGCTGTTGAAGGAAAGTATCGGAACTTAATGACAGGATCGTGATCATTTGCATCCACTAGATTAACTGTGACGTAAGTCCTGCCATCCTGACGAGGGGAACCGTGATCGCGTGCAAACACTGTAAACACGCAACTTTTTGGGCACTCACCACCACCTGTAGGATTTGTTGGTATCTGAGGACAACTTTGCTGCGGACAGTCCAGTGTTTCTGTTGTTGATATCACACCCGTTTCAGGATCCACCGCGAACTGATGCTCTGTATCGGCCAAGTAATACGTTATCTTAGCGTTGTCCCCAATGTCACTGTCGGTAGCCATAACTTGTAGCACTGATGTTCCGGGAGGCACGCTCTCGTTCAGCGAGACTATGTAATCACTATGAGCAAATATGGGTGGGTTATCGTTCACATCCAGGATCGTGACGTTGACCTGGAGGTAGCCATATCGCGCTGGGTCACCTCCGTCTCTAGCAGATATATTCAGTTGATAAAACGCCCTCGTTTCCCGGTCTAACTTCCCCGTCGTCTCCAGATGAAGGTACGTGATCTCGCCACTAGGGTTGGCTGTCACCACGAGACGGAATTTATCGTCTTTGTTTCCTGCAACAATCCGATAATCGTCCGACACACCGTTAGTGCCAACATCGCGATCCGTTGCCGTGTCCAGGAGCAATCTCGTTCCCGCCGCGGCACTTTCCGAGAACGTCACTGCTATACTCGGCTCGGGGAACTCTGGGGCGTTATCGTTCACGTCCACGACTACGATGCGCACTTCTATGGGGTAGGTGGGTTGGCTGGAGAGGACGACGAGGTCATAGCGGTCATTGCGGAGGGATTCGCGGTCCAGGACGACGGTGGTGCGGATCTCTCCCGTCACGGAGTCCATGGTGAACTCCCGGGGAGGCTCGTTGAAGCGGTACGTGAAGCCAGGTTTGGTGGGAATGGAACCGACGACCGTACCGCGGGGTTGACCTTCCAGGATCTCGAGGGTGACCCGGGTGTCCACTGCCCTCGACTGCATCTCCCCCAGTTGCGGGCTCATCTGCTGCAGTGCCAGCCCCGTCTGGAGAAGCAGCAACAACAGAGGCCAGCACCCGGCCATTCTGTCGAACGTCCTCACTTCGACACTCATCTCACCATCTCACTCATCACTCCATCACCACAACCTGTATTTATCTGCATTTCCTCACATTTCAAAACACAACTAAACTTGTTAATGCCCACAAAAACACAGAAGTGTACGGTGTCTTCAGCGGTACCACAACTCACGACAAATCGAACTAAAAAAATAAAAAATAAAAACACGAAGCCGCGAATTGTTTTGCTTCCGGCGCGAACACACACAACACGCACACGCACGCACGCACGTACGCGGTGAATTTCTTCACGTGTCGAAGTTTGTACACTCTACTCCACTTGTTGCTTCCTCGCACTGAAGGGGCATTCTTTCTGCCTGCCTTGCTCCCCCTCCTCTTCCCCGCACAGCAGGGGTTTACGGCTGAGAATAGATGGGCCTACCTCTCAGACAGGTATTCAACATGGCTGACTGACTGGACTGCTGCTGCTGCTGCTTGTTGCCATGGTTCCAAACATCACCACATAACAAACTATTCACTTTGACAGCACTTGGTAAAGTTCCTGATTGCTATCTTACCAATGTGATAACTATTAAACCATTTTAATGTTTACGTACCTGCAAGGTTCACACGGACCGATGAACCTGTCATCCAGTAAACAGATGACATAGTGTCAAGTTCACAAATAACCGTGTATGTGTGACTACATACAGCAGAGCACCTTACGTGATGATCAGGAGCAGTGCGTAATCACCAGGCATCTCGTTCGCGCACCACAACATCGCTCGGTCGGTCGGTCGGTCGCTCGGTCAGTCATTCAGTCAGTCAGTGCCTTTGAACTCCGTACACACATACACACGCTGGAGGAGCAGGCAGGTGTTTTTAGCGTTGTGTTTTTGTCTTTCTGCACCACAGACCAAACTTTTGTTTTCACTCAGACGTTGTTAAGTTCTTGAAAGTGTTCCTTGATAACAAAGTTAACAGTTTCGCGTTTACCGTCGGACCGTGATTCGCTTGGATACTGAAACACACTACAGCTCAGCGCTCCAACATTCTGACTCTGATCTTCCCTCTCACTCGCACGTTTCTCCGTCTCTTTCTTCCACCGAGAATAGGAAATTCTCTTCTTTTCTCCCTAGAGCTACACGGACAGGTAAGAGAGAGGGAACTCCTCTCTCCGCCAATCAGGCGAGTCCTAATCCTTGTTTCAGGGTTGCCACACTTCAAGGCCCGACAAAACAATACTGATACATGCTGCAGGTGCTCGCTTTATTTGCGTGCCCCTGCGACTGACACGCTCTGCAACACAAAATGCGAGACAAAAAAATATTACAATCGGTGAAAACAAACGTAAAAAGAGAAGAAATAATAAGTGATAAAATAAACCTCGTGAAAAAAGAAAATAAAACATATTTAAACCTATGATTCCAAAGTTTATTCTTACTTGTGATATTATATTTCAATACCTGAAACTATTTATCAAACATTCTTTTCTTCTGAGCTAAAACTAGCACAAAAATTGAAACGTTTGGCTTAGGAGGATGAAAATCAGTTTTGAAAACGAAAAAAGAACATGAAATTTAAAACCTTCCAATGTTTAACATTAAATTTGCTGCCACACTTACTGAAATCTTTGGAAACAACTGTCAAAATGGGCTTCAAACTGCTCTACAACAGAATAAATTATCTTAAAATCCGTGCAAAGCTAAACATGATGATATCTCAAGCATGTGCCTTTCTAAAAGTCTCCATTTATTTATTTATTTTTTGTATAAACATAATTTTTTTAAATAAAATTAGCATAAAAATTTGAACATTTGGTGAAGGACATAAAATTAATTTTTCAAAACTGCGAAACAAACACCGAAACAAAATTTAAACCTATCTAATATTTATAAGGCAGTTAAAATCAAATTTCAAGCAAATTACTAAAAATTTGGTGACTTTCAAAATGGGCTTCACTCCTTTCAGCAACAGAAATAAATATTAATAACATAATTATTATAGATGAGTTATACAATGGTTCATTTACTGTACTGGGGTAAATATGAAGGTGTAATATATTTAGAGAAAATGTCCATTAAAATTTTAAAATCCCCAAAAATGTGCCTACTTAAATATTGCAGCGTCCCTATCTCTATTAAGGTAAGAAACGAAATAGAAAATATTCAGAAATTTCAATTTCAAAATGTTATCGCCTTTGGTGTCATAAAATTCCCTTCATTTTGGCATTTCAATTTTTAGATTTTTTTATGCACACTCAAACAGATGCAAATGTCATATAGATGTTTTTGAGTTTTTGGTTCTTGATTCTCAAAGCAACAATGAGTTATAAAAAGATATTCACCGTTATAAATTTCTAAAAATTATTTTCCGAACTAGAACAACCTTTAAATTGAAATATTTAGCATAGTACGATTACGATTTTGGAAAAAAATAAATATTTTATTTCTTAAGAACATTGTCAATTGTCAGGATTACATGAGTGCCGCCGGTGTGCCGAATTTCGTACCGCAGGAGTTCTTTTACGTGACAGTAAATGTATTGACATGGGGATGTGCCGTTTAATCAACCCAAAAACCATCGATCTGGGCCGGATTTGAACCCGAGACCATGAGATCCGCAGAGCCACCCAGAACGGAAATTCTTACAGCTCAGTGACTTGAAAAGTAACAAAATGCGTCGAAATGGAATTTAAATATTTTCAGTGCCTGCTATGTAAGTGAAATGTTAGATTAAATTTTCAGCCACGTTGACTGAAGACTGGAAAGTAGAATTTTCAGTAGTTTTTCCCCTTAAAATTTGAAAAAAGGTTAAAAATAATCATTGTTTTAGGGATATATTTGCAACACATTAATTATTAATTACGCACTATTTTACAACAAACAGAAAAGACGTACTCATAAAAGTTGAAGACAATACATCGTGAAATGTGGCGAAAAGATCATTAAAAGGTAAGCACATTCTTGTCTTTAGTGTTGTTCGTGTGGAAAGAAGAAACAGCACGAGCAAGTAGGTACTTAGTTGGAAGCACATTCCAATTTTGAGTGGTGTTCTAAGACTGCTTTTCGTCTCTGCTGTTCTGATCCACATCATTGCCGTGCAGGGCGGACGTGTTTTGTTTTATAAGCAATACTGCGTCACTAATTATTTAAATACATGTTGGACCTATCTCAGTTATGCTTTCTTATTGGAAAGCATTTCAATATTTATGTACACTTGCTAGACACCAGTAGAGCAAAATGTAACTTTGAATATTCACATATTTTTACGTTAATCTGAAAACAAACATTTCACAAAAATTGTACCTAAGTATTTTTCTAGAAATCATTGATTAGGCAGTGTTTCTTCATCATTTATTAACGTGTAATTGTTAGGAATAACGCTGTAATATTTTATTTCTTTAATTTAATTTTATAATTTACACACACGCAGCATGCAGTGTTTTCTAACCTTTTAATTCAAAACGAGTACATTCCAAATGAATGTCGATATACAATATTTCCCCTACTAGCAGAAATACTCGACAGTGAAATGCAGCAAGTTGTTAATATCCTATGTACCATTGTCAGGTGTACGAGTAGAAAATGAAGGAACTATTGTTTTGTGTTTATTTTTATTTACATTTAATTTAGTTTAAGCAGGTTGACGAATTTGGAAAAGAAATATATAAGGTGCAAACATTTTCTGACTTAAAAGCTCTAATAACAGGACTCATAATTAATAATTAAAAAATGACAACAATGGTAAAGATATAAAAACGAGGAACCATTTTAAACAGGATTAAGAAACGTGATGGAAAACAAAATTAGCCTACTGAATTTTGTTGATTCTAAAACGATGATATTAATTTATAATTAAAATATATATCCCGCTTTTGTCTCTGTTACAGTAACAATTTACTGTCATGGAACTCAAACGTTGCTAATAATAAAGCCACGAGTACGGAAGAAGATCATTTTAGGAAGGAAAATCACAGTTTTAGCAATATCTCCTTTCTTGTAGCGCGGTTTCTTACTTTTCGAGCAACGCGAGTATGCTGAAGGTTGCTTGGTTGCACTCATTCTCTGTGAATATCGTTTCAATAAAATACTTTCTCTACTACGTACAGTAAAGTAGAGGAAATATTGCATTCCACCCAAAAATTTGATGTTGAGATTTCACCGAAAATATGTTTTGAGGCCCCCTGAATCAAAAAATAGCATTTTTAGAAAAAGACCCGTGTATCTGTGTGTGTGTGTGTGTGTGTGTGTGTTTGTGTGTGTGTGTGTGTGTGTGTGTGTGTGTGTGTGTCTGTGTGTGTGTGTGTGTGTGTGTGTGTGTGCGTGGACAGCATAACTCAAAAACGAAAAGTCGGTTGAAAACCAAAGTTAGTATTTACGTTTGTTTTTCAAGGATAAGACACGAAGATTTTGAAGAAAATTCCTTCACCCTAAACTACCCTTTACATGGAAAACTTTGATTTTCTTGAAAATGATTTTGATTAAAATGTCGTATGTTTGAGATATTTGTATGATAAATGAAATGTATATGTTGAATTTTCTGGCTATAGCCTATGAAGTCCTGTTTACTCTGGATGACTTTTGCGTAACTGGTAAACCGTTAGAGATAGACCAAATCTTACTATACAAAAATGTAGAGCTTGCTAAAACACACAGTTTATGCCTGATTAATTTTTGTTGTAGAGTGAACCATTTTGGAGATATTCCTTGTTATTTGTGTGAGTTTTGGTGAATTTATACTTTTCAAATGGAACATATTTATTCATTTTTTATATGTTAACCGTGCAAAGAGAACGGAATCTCAAAGCTTTAAAAGATTTGACTATCGCACAAAGCCTACTGTATTCTCATATTCCCCTTGTACCTACAAGGAAATAAGCAATAAGATAATTTGTACAAATGCTTATCTTAACTAACACGAAGAAGATATAGGAATAAGAGTTTGTAAGAATGGTTAGTACAAGAGTAGAGAAAGTCATGTGAGTGCAAACACATCAGAGTTCTGTATTTCTATTCCAGTTTCGCACATGCGTTTCTAGTCGTCCCAAACACTGTTTTTCAAATCTCCTAATTCTTGTCTGCAATATTAAGCGTCTTTCTTGTTATAATGTTTCCTTTTTGAAAACTTCAAAATGTATGTAATGTGCAACTATAATTCTTCTTTCTGATTGCCCTTCAAAATGTGACATTTATTTTATTTTCCGCAGAGCTGAGGTTTAGCTCTGGATTGAGCAATTAAATAAATTTAAAATGCAACAGTAAAATTAATATGATATATTATTGAGTGTGCTACATTTTTATAGCTGTTAATTTGAACAGCATTACATTTTTTAAGGATTTCGAAAATGCACCCAAAAAATGTAGGTGATATTAATGGTCATATGTTGTAATCTTTTTCGGTGCTAAGTGCTTGTATATAAACACGTGGGTCTGGTCGTGTGAGTGCAATGCACGAGGCTCTGAGATGGAATGTAACGCGGCCCTTGGGCGGGGAGAGGCACGGCCTGAAGGACCGGCTGCAGAGAGCTGTCCAGCCGAGGATCATGTCCCGGGTACAGCGCATCTGCTATCAGGGGACCTGATCCCTCTCACTACCAGAGTAAACATGCGCTACATGCATTTCATTCCCCACCCCACCCCACATCAAAATATATCCTACACATATGGCAAAATTGTTAGAGCCACTTTTAAGAAAATCAGAATTTTCGAAACATTTTCCATGTAAAGAGCAGTTTAGGGTGGAGCAATTTTCTTCAAAATCTTCGTGTCGTATCTTTGAAAGACATTAAACTTAAATACCAACTTTGGTTTTTAACCGATTTTGAGTTATGCTGTCCACAGACTGACAGACACACAGACACACACACACACACACACACACACACACACACACACACACACACACACACAGACACATATACACACACACAGACACACACACACACACACACACAGACACACACACACACACACACACATACACACGCAGACTTTTTTTCTAAAATGCTTCTTTTTATTCAAGGGCCCTCAAAACATATTTCTGGTGAATTCTCGACAGTGAATTTTTGGGTTGAATACAATATTTCCTCTACTTACCATACGCAGTAGAGAGAGTAAAAATCTCCCTCCACTGCATTTTGAAAATTCTTCTTCTTCTTCGTCTTCACTTGAAGCATTAGGCAACGCTGCCTGTTCCGGCTTCAGAGTCTATCTGATCACGGTTTCCTTGGTCTTCCCGGATGTCTTCTTCATTTACTCCTGTAGTAAAATACTTTCCTTACGATCCTTTTTGGTGACATTCTTTCAACATCCTTTCTCCATTCATTTCTGTAATTTATAATTTTTTCTTCCAGAGAAACTATTCCTAATTGTTCTCTTATGTTGCCGTTGGAGATTTTATCTTAAAGGTGCATCCTTTTACTGATATTAGGAATCTCATTCAACAGTCTGTGCCTCCTTCTCTGTTTATCTGCCTTCGTTAATGTCCATAGAGGGAAACAGTCGCGTCACTACTTTGTACCACTTCATTCTAGTCTTTTGAACATTTTGAAACCAAATTTCTATTTTGAGTATCAAATAAATCTATATAAATAACAAATATAATAAATAAGCACTAGTTTAGAAAAATTCAAAAGTGTGTATTTGTTACTTTTATGTACGACTTTCAATGACTTGTACATAATTGAAGAAAATTTGTACCGCAAGGATGTTTTGAGTAATAAGAACTCTGGAGGAAAAATGCTGATGTGTTGCATTCATATGACTTTCTCTACTCGTTCTTCCACAAACTATTCTTACGAAAGTTTATTGCTTTATCTACTTCATATTACTGCGTTTGTTTTATTCCGTTCTCTTTAGATAGCCCAGAGATTAAAAAAGGAAAAGGAAGAAAAGGACTCCCTATTTGAAAACGTTTAAGTGTTTGAAAATGCATACCAATTACAAGGAATATGTCGGAAAAACTTAACACAACATTTTTATTTTACATAAATTGTTTGCTTTAATCGGTTCTAATTTTTGTGGTAAGATTTTGTCTGTTTCTTACGGTTTGCCAGTTATGTAAAAGTCATTCAGTATAAAGAGGACTTCAGAAGAAATTCCCAGAAAATTCAAGATAAGCATAAAAATATCTTAATGATATCGTAAGAGCCATTTTTTGAGAAAAGCAGAATTATCGAACTTTTTCATGTAAAGGGTAGTTTGTGTGAACTTCATTAGCATGATTGATATTTATTCAACTTTTTAATTTTGAGCTATGTTCAGACACACGGACGCACACGCCAATCTTTCTAAAAATTCTTTTCTTTATTCAGGGATCTCAAAACGTATATTTTCTTTGAAATCTCGATATCGAATTTTTGGGTAGAGTACAACATGTTATCTGCCTATTAATTTACTTGGCGGAGAAAGTAAAACCGAATAGCGTCTTCGAATTCGAAAATTCAGATCAATATCAAAGAACATTTGGGAATTGCTGACGTCACAAAACAATACAATGAGATCTACATTTTATGGCATTAACATATTATGAAGCTCGTACAGTTTTCCAGTTATACAAATGTAATTTAGAATGAAGAGAAATTCAAAGGCTATTCCAAGAAAATTTTAGACATGCAGTTAATTTGGCATGAAAATATGTATCTTAAGTATATGGCATTTTAATAAAAAAAACATGTTTCAGAACAAAAAAATAAATAATTAACTTTTCTCTATGTAACAGATAGTTTGGGTAGGGTAGGAGACGCTGAATTTAAAAACCAAATGTGGTATTTAAACGAATTTTTGTTTTGGAGTTATGCTATGCAAAGAGACAAATGCAAAAACACACACACACACACACACACACACACACACACACACACACACACACACACACACACACACACGTGGACATTTGTAACTCTAATTAAAGGTTTTATATCATAGCAAATTAGCCTCAAGTGAAATATTTTTTATTCAAATCAATTGTTTTTACCATCATCTTCTTACCATTAACGTTTAACTTAAATTATTATCTACATTTTAACGATTCTATATCACGAACATTTTTAGGTAATATTTCATTTAAAGGAAATAGGCCTCAAAACGTGCATTGGACTTTTGGTGGATGATGGAATGCAATACTTGTTCTACTTACTGATAGGTACCACAAAATCTTACTACACAAAAATGTAGAACCCCTTAAAGCACACAGTTTATGCAAAATAAAGCATTTTTCTAGTTGCAAATGCTGGTGCATAAATTCAGATAACATAAAACATATTTATAATGGATATTTTAGTGGAATATAATGTAAACAGTGATGTATTTCTTTATAATATTGCTAACAACGTCGTGTAAAGAGAACTGAGCTTTAGAAAGTTCTAGAAAATACACATTTTAAGAGGAATGTGCGTATAATAGTGTAGACACTAAAATCATTAAAGCACCAGAAAACACAACACTACAGTCACATCAGTAACCTTAAAAGTAAGTTATTTTCTTCGTTAGACCTTTCTTTGCTGCTTACGCTTCTGGTTAAGGATGAATTATAGAACTTTGACACATACATCAGGGAAAATTTGCATTCCATTAGATGATAAAATTGGCTTACCTTGTTTTGTTCGATACTGTGTGGAAATTTACTAGTTTCCTCACTAAAACCATGTACTTCAGCAGCTATTTTACTATTTCCTATTTACTATTTACTATTTCCTATTACTATTTCCTCATGTACTTCAGCATTTCATGTACTTCAGTATTTCCTCTATCCATTACAAATTCACGTTGATGCGTTGTATATTACGGCACTCTTTAAAACGAAATCATTTTTTGCACATAATGATTTGAAACCAAACAATAAGTGCATTCAAATGTTTACACAAAAAGCATGGAAGAAGAAATTGAGAAGTCGAAACAACAGACGACAAGCTCTTGCGAGCGGCCACTGTCTTTTATTTGTACAAACTTACTAATAACTATTCCTATTTTCTATCTACTTATACATTAATTTAAACAAACCTTTGTAGATAGCTCCATTAAACATTTCGCTGTAGGTGTAAGGGGAATACAGAAAACAGAATTGATAGTCAGATGTCGCTATATGCTGCTCTTAAAAGCCTATATTCCTTTCATTAACTGTTCTTAAAAAATACATTTTCTATCTCTTGTTAATCTAGAGAAATATTTACAGAAATGGCTTAATTACATATTTTGTTGTCAGCAGAAGAAGGGAGTAGGAAATTATTATGACAGAGACTAATATTTAAAAAGTAAGTCGATATTCTCTTTGTGGCAAAAAACAAACGTATGATGACTTAGCACTTATAAATTATTTGAAAAAATGCAAACCAATAACAACGAATATTTCGGAAATGCCTAATGCTACAATGCATTGGCATAAACTGTGTTTTAGTGATGCATTTTTCATGCAGAAAGCTGTAATAGTTTATGGTTATATAAAAGTATACACAAGTCGTTTAGAATGAACAGAACTTCACAGACTAGTCTCAGAAGTTTGAGAATTTATTATTTCGATATTATATTTGTCATGTAAATAGCTTAAATATACATATGCTCGTCTCATTGGTGTGGTGGTAGCGTGTCGCCTCACACTCAAGAGGTTCCGAGTTCGAGTCTCGGTTAGGGTGAGTTATTCCCCTTGAGGTTTTCTCTTATCCCGAGAAGACAAATGTCGGATAACCTTAAACTCTATGGATCTCGGGCTCATTTGAGCATCATTTCACTAATTTCATTCATTCGTTGTTCGATATGACATTACGTTTGAGGACGTTAATATTAAAAAAACTTTAAACACAATATTTTAATTCAAATCATTCAAAAATTATTAATTTATAGGATAGTTTGAAGTGAGAAACTTTATTTCAAAATATGCATGTCGGAAGTTCTCCATAATGTTTTGAAGTGAACAATGCGGAACTTTTTCTAAAAATGCGTTTCTGTTTTTACGGGTGGCCTTAAAACGTATTTCCCGAGGAAATTTCCATATGGGAATTTTTGGGTGCAAAACAGTAGTTGCTATTAGCGTAAGTAGGTGCTAGAAAACAAATGGGCAGGCAGTTTGTGGGCAGGCATCATGTTGCTACGCTCGGTTCGCTCCGTGTAACATGTTTCAGTGAGCCGTATCGTGTGCAGGGGACTGCTGACTGACAGCTGGCAACGCCGCGCCGCCTTGCCACTGAGAGCTACGAAAGAAGTTCCTTTCTTTTCTTCTGGTCGCAGGCAGCAGCATCCAGCCAGCTCGGTCGCTCGGTCGCTCCTCGGTCCTTGCAAGATGACATACATGTTGGAGTTATTACATTCTTCTCCAGCCTCACAGGCCTTTTTATTTTCATGGACCACAAAAGATGCTGTGTGTGCGTGGCAACTGTTTTTCCAACACACTTACCGTTTTCCCGGGTCATTTCGCTTTTTCCGCGCGTATTTATTCCTCCCTTCCTCCCCTTCCTCCCTTCTTTCGTATCTCGACCCAACACAGCGGGAGCATCAGGTCCCTGGATCGAACCCTTCCTGTGGGTATGAGCCCATTAGGAAATAACGCTTCTTCTTAACAATCCCAAATGTACAAAAGCTACCTTTTCAGAGACTGTAGCAAGGACGGATCCGTGGATTTTCCAAAACCCAAACAATTCAACTTCGAGTTTTTTACCTCCTCTTATGGCCATATAAAGAAGTGTGGATGCAAAGTTTGTGGCATACATGTTAAGTGAATTATGCTTTTTAAGCCACAATTTTAAGCCGTTTTGGGAAAAGATGAAATTTTCATAATTTTTATGCCAAATTTCACATTTATGTTTCTTATTAAGCTAGAAAATAAGTTTGCTGAGAAATATACTCTTAAATTCATTGCCTTTAAAACGGAGAATCTTTTCTTCAATTGTGAATTTCGGCTTTTACAAAAATATCTGATGTGTTACACTCACATGACTTTCTCTACTCTTGTACTAACCATTCTTACAAACTCTTATTCCTATATCTTCTTCATGTTAGTTGAGATAAACATTTGTACAAATTATCTTATTGTTTATCTCCTTGTAGGTACAAGGGGAATATGGGAATACAGTAGGCTTTGAGCGACAGTCAAATATATTAAAACTTTCAAATTCCATTCTCTTTGCACGGTTAACATACAAAAATGAATAACGATGTTCCATTTGACAGAAGTATAAGTTCTCCAAAACTCATACAAATAACAAGGAATATCTGCGAAATGGTTCACTCGACCAAAAAAAAAAAAAAAAAAAAAAAAAAAAAATTATACATAAAATGTGTGTTTTAGCAAGATCTACACTTTTGGTATAGTAAGATTTGGTCGATCTCTTGCGGTTTACCTGTTATGCAAAAGCCATCCAGTGTAAACAGGACTACATAGGCTATAGCCAGAAAATTCAAAATATACATTTTATTTTCCATAAATATGACTCAAACATATGGCATTTTAATCAATGGTTAGACATTTTCAAGAAAATCAAAATTTTCCATGTAAAGGGTAGTTTAGGGTGGAGGAATTTTCTTCAAAATTTTTGTGTCACATCCTTGAAAGACATAAAACTGAAATACCAACTTTGATTTTTAACCGACTTTTCGTTTTTGAGCTATGCTGTCCACAGACTGAGAGACAACCCCCCCCCCCCCCCACAGACACACACGGACCTTTTGGGTTAAATACAGAACTTCCTCTACTTACTATACGTGGTAGAGAAAGTAACAATATATACCTACTTACCAAATTTGGGTGAGCTTGGTGGCTTAACGCATTTGTCTTAGATTAATGACTGCATATCAAGTTTTTGTTAGCGCATATTGTAGAAACTATTTCCGAAGTTTCACTCCAATAATTCAATAACTGCATCGTAAGAGGCATTTCAAATGTTTAACATATTACTTACAAGAGAAACGCACTGGAAGATTTACTCATAATACTTGACCTAATTCTACTTATACGTTTTTAATATATTACTTTTTACTGGCAATACTCAAGCTTGAAGGTAATTAACATATATGCAGGTAGTTTTGCTAAAAGACTTTTGATTCTTTTTAGATTTAAAGTGCTTTAATTTCTTACGTCATATAAGACGAGATTTGAACTCGGGACCTCTTGAGGCAGACACACAGAAGTGGGCACTTGTAGAATTGTTGGGAAACAGGCGACAAGGGCGAGTACTGGAGAAAGCCTCAAATGCACAACCACGCCCTCCGCTAATGGACAATTAGATCCGCTTATTTTAATTCCAATAACCAGCATATACCTATACACCGCAAACTTTCCTACAGAATCCGGCGTAACAATAAGTTATTGTGATCTTTGATGATTTTTGGCCAATCACTATAAAGTTATTGAAATATAAATTGTATGTTTAACAACTGTTCTCTATTGGTTACATTCCACCCAAAAGAGGGGCGTAACTTGCGGGTCATGTCCATTCTATTTTGGCACGGGAGGGTCAAAGTAAGTACACAAAGAAACAAAGTGTAAAATATATTCCAAGTACTTTTTAGTCACTTCTCAGGGATATAATGTATTATATATACAGGGTGTATGTTAACCAGGGATTCTAGATGAGTGAGACAAATACCTATATCCAATAAATTATTGCCAATAAAGAACCGCTTCGCTGAAAAAAAAAAAATTTCGTCAAATATTTGGGATATCTGGAGTCATCTATCTGACGAATGGATATAAATGGTCTGTTATCTCACTAACACTTAAACACTGTCAACAATGCTATAATGTCTTTTTATTTCAATGGGAATAAATTTAATCACAATTTAATGTTAACATGACATTGCCAAATCTCTCTTAGAAATTAAACTTTGCATGACATTTTAACATTAAATTGGAACTAAGGTAGAAATGCATTACAGTGTTGTTTGGGTTGAACAGTTCCTTTTACTCTACTTACCATGCGTAGGTAAGTGATTTTAAAAAAAACTTGCTTCTAAAGCGCAATCTTTATTTCACTCTGCTAAAAGGTCACTAGTATAGGTACCTACGAACCCTTTCCCTTTCCTTCTTGTTTAACTTTATGTTTTTAGTATGATAAAAAACGCCGGGTAAAGTCTCATCCAACCTAACCTAAATTCATACAGGGAGCTCCTGAATACAGGGCAGATATATATGTACATTCACTGCCTGCTTTAAACTTGCCTATCATTTTAGTTGCATAAAATTCAGATAGATTCCTCTTAGCTGTTAGATATTATTTTCAAGCACCTACTTATAGTAGGCAAAGTATTGTATTCCACCCAAAAATTCGCTATTTCAAAGGAAATAATGTGTTTTGAGGTCACCTAAACCCAATAAAAGGGCGGTGTGTATGACTTTATGAACCGCGTAAGTCAAAAATAAAAGTTGCGTAAATGCCAAATCAATATTTTCAAAATAATTCCCCGAACAATCTATATTTTACACTAAATGTCTCCTTATTTCTTTTTTTATTTCTTTTTTCTTTTTTATTTAATTAACGTCCTCCAACATTGTGTCATCTCGGACGAATGAATGAAATGAAATGGGTGAAATGATGCTCAAATGAGCCCGAGGTACACGGAGCTTTAACTTACCCGACATTCGTCTTCTCAGGGTATGGAAAACCTCGGAAAAAAAAAAAAACTTACCCGGATAACTTACCCTAAGCGAGATTCGAACTCGCGACCTCTTGAACGTGAGGCAGACACGCTAACCATCACGCTACCGAGGCGGGCATCTCCTTATTTTTATGTTCTCAAAATATCTCTAATGGTTTTTATTAAAATAACATATTTTTAAGATATTTCTACGCTCAATTTTACAACTGCAGAGATGGTGAGACAGAAATGTGTAACAAAGGATTCTGTCTAGCTCCTATCTGCTCAATTTTACAACTACAGAGATGGTGAGACAGAAATGTGTAACAAAGGATTCTGTCTAGCTCCTATCTGCTCAATTTTACAACTACAGAGATGGTGAGACAGAAATGTTCAGCAAAGGATTCTGTCTAGCTCCTATCTGCTCAATTTTACAACTACAGAGATGATGAGACAGAAATGTTCAGCAAAGGATTCTGTCTAGCTCCTATCTGCTCAATTTTAGAACTACAGAGATGGTGAGACAGAAATGTTCAGCAAAGGATTCTGTCTAGCTCCTATCTGCTCAATTTTACAACTACAGAGATGGTGACACAGAAATGTTCAGCAAAGGATTCTGTCTAGCTCCTATCTGCTCAATTTTACAACTGCAGAGATGGTGAGACAGAAATGTTCAGCAAAGGATTCTGTATAGCTCCTATCTGCTCAATTTTAGAACTACAGAGATGGTGAGACAGAAATGTTCAGCAAAGGATTCTGTCTAGCTCCTATCTGCTCAATTTTAGAACTACAGAGATGGTGAGACAGAAATGTTCAGCAAAGGATTCTGTCTAGCTCCTATCTGCTCAATTTTACAACTACAGAGATGGTGAGACAGAAATGTTCAGCAAAGGATTCTGTCTAGCTCCTATCTGCTCAATTTTACAACTGCAGAGATGGTGAGACAGAAATGTTCAGCAAAGGATTCTGTATAGCTCCTATCTGCTCAATTTTACAACTACAGAGATGGCGAGACAGAAATGTGTAACAAAGGATTCTGTCTAGCTCCTATCTGCTCAATTTTACAACTACAGAGATGGTGAGACAGAAATGAGCAGCAAAGGATTCTGTCTAGTTCCTATCTGCTCAATTTTACAACTACAGAGATGGTGAGACAGAAATGTTCAGCAAAGGATTCTGTCTAGCTCCTATCTGCTCAATTTTACAACTACAGAGATGGTGAGACAGAAATGTTCAGCAAAGGATTCTGTCTAGCTCCTATCTGCTCAATTTTACAACTACAGAGATGGTGAGACAGAAATGTTCAGCAAAGGATTCTGTCTAGCTCCTATCTGCTCAATTGTACAACTACAGAGATGGTGAGACAGAAATGTTCAGCAAAGGATTCTGTCTAGCTCCTATCTGCTCAATTTTACAACTACAGAGATGGTGAGACAGAAATGTTCAGCAAAGGATTCTGTCTAGCTCCTATCTGCTCAATTTTACAACTACAGAGATGGTGAGACAGAAATGTTCAGCAAAGGATTCTGTCTAGCTCCTATCTGCTCAATTTTACAACTACAGAGATGGTGAGACAGAAATGTTCAGCAAAGGATTCTGTCTAGCTCCTATCTGCTCAATTGTACAACTACAGAGATGGTGAGACAGAAATGTTCAGCAAAGGATTCTGTCTAGCTCCTATCTGCTCAATTTTACAACTACAGAGATGGTGACACAGAAATGTTCAGCAAAGGATTCTGTCTAGCTCCTATCTGCTCAATTGTACAACTACAGAGATGGTGAGACAGAAATGTTCAGCAAAGGATTCTGTCTAGCTCCTATGTGCTCAATTGTACAAGCGAAAATGCTATAAAATCATATGATTTTGTTTGTTTCCTTTGCATAGCCCCATTTAACTTGTTTGATCTTATGAAGGTCTTTGACTTGAGAAACAACTGACGGTGTCATTACTCAATGAACTGTAGCGTTTTGTTAACGTTAATTTTTATCATATTTAACATTAAACACACTCCTATTCGTGCTTCCAGACTTTATGGGGGGATAGGGAATTATTGTGGATAAAGAAAAGTTCGCAACTCCGGTTGGAAATTGAAACCGGGACCTCTCGGTTGAAAAGCCAGGACACTGACCGCTTAACCGCAGAGGCATCAATGGAGTATTGTAAATCACCTTAATGCAGTGGTTCAAACACCTCCTTCCTAGCCATTCAACACAATCCTCTGGCAAACACAATTAGAAGCAACATTATTCAAAATACCTACTATCGTGGATTAAGGGTCATGCTAGAATTGTTGGAAACGAGATCACAAAACCTTCTGCGAAATCTAACCTGAAGTTCAGCTATTTCTTATACCCAAATTCATATTTAAAGAATGCCTAAGTAAAGAAGTAGTAGAAACGTGGAATAACCTCTGATTAAGCAGTTTAAATGGACAGCTAATTAGAAAGTTATTTTTTCCTTCAGTTCATGATAACGTCTATTGCAATATTTCACACCGAATTATACTCATACTCAATGTACTACTGGACATGGAAAATTTAACAGCTGCTTGTTTTCATACAGAAACAACAAATGGTTTTATTTGTAAGTGTAAAACGTTAGAAAAAACAGTTTTTCACCTGATGTTTCAGAGCAATCTACACATATCAGAAGATACATCTTACTAGCACATCTTTATCATTGTAAAGTCAATTATTCACTAAGTTATGTGACACATCTGGTTTTGTTTCATTTCTGGCATTTGTTCATCCATTTAGTTATTTGTAATAAGCTCATTTATTACTTTGCTTAATTTTGTATACGTATTTATAAACTCTTAACATGTTATTTTGTGCAATAAGGTTGAAATAGTTTTTGGAGAATAAATAATAATAATAATAATAATAATAATAATAATAATAATAATAATAATAATAATAATAATAATACGATGAAGAAAAAGAAGAAGGCGAAGGAGGAGGAGAAGAAGAGAAGAAGCAGAAGAAGGACAAAAAAGAGAAGAAAAAGAAGAAGAAGAAGAAGAAGAAAGAGACGAAGAAGAAGAAGAAAAAGAAGAACCAGAAGAAGAAAAAGAAGAAGCAGAAGAAAGAGAAGGAGAAGAAGAAGAAGAAGAAGAAGAAGAAGGAGGAGGAGGAGGAGGAGGAGTAGAAGAAGAAGCAGAAGAAGAAGGAAAAGAAAGAGAAGGAGAAGAAGCAGAAGAAGAAGATAGAGAAGAAGAAGAAGAAGAAGAAGAAGAAGAAGAAGAAGAAGAAGAAGAAGAAGGAGGAGGAGGAGGAGGAGGAGAACAAGAAGAAGAAGAAGCAGAAGAAGAAGAAGAAGAAGAAGAAGAAGAAGAAGAAGGAGGAGGAGGAGAAGAAGAAGGAGAAGCAGAAGAAGAAGGAGAAGAAGAAGGAGCAGGGGAATATATAAGATAGACAAATATTCCAATACAGTAAATGTATATAGAGCTTGTTAAAACAGCTATTTACCTCACATAAAATGTTTATAGCATTAACCACTTCCTAGATAATCATTATTATTGCTTGCTATTTTCCTAACACTTTACAGATTTTTGGCGTGCTAAATTGGGTTTCTTTTATTTTACAGTCACGTTAACAAACTGGCATTTTTTTTTTCTAAAAATGGACTTCAAATGGCGTATTTTCATATTTGGGAATATTGAAGCGCAGAGAAGATAATCATGGACCAGTTGACATATCCAGCTCAAATGACAATTTCTTAGTTAATTAATTCCTTTCATTTAACATCCCCGTTCTTTATAAAATTTTTGTACAATGATCTAGAGAATTTTGATTTTGGGTTTGCGACTTCTCTGTACTCCTTAAGATTGTGATTTCATACAGGCCCAGTATTTTTATTTGATTATTTATTATTTTATTTTATTTCATTTATGTACGTAAAACTCAAGTTCAAATTATTTCGTTTAGTTTGGTTTAAGGGCGCTCAACTTCGAGGTCATCAGCGCAAATTATTTCGGATCGTTGTATAATAAAAATAATAATTTGTGATAACATTACAACTTCTGGTCTCATAGTTGTGATAATGAAATTCATTTAAAATTATTTGTATTATTTTTAGCCTGCACTCTATATTAGAGATTACATACAGAAGATGGATTAAGTACCTATATGGAGGGATTTGAACAACGTCGAGTCCACCCCAAACCAGGTCAGATCTCCCACCGTGAAATATCCACACACTGGTATCGGGAACTGAACCCACGTTTCCCCCTTGGTAAACAGCAGCGCTACCACTGCGCCAAGGAGACACATACACGTACGTACGTACTTGCTTACCTTCCTGCCTACCCATCTACCAACCTGCCTGCTTGCCTATCTACCTGCCTACCTTCTGCTTGCACATCTACCAGGCTATCTACTTCCGTGCCTGTTTACCTATCTATCTGTTTACCCATCTACCTCCCTGCCTACCTGACTCTATCTACCTGCCTACCTATCTACCTGCCTACCGATTTACCTATCTACTCACCTTCCTACTTACCAGTCTGCCCCACCTGCCTACATATCTGTACACCAACCTACCTGCCTACCTACCACCTACCTGCCTACTTATCCGCCAACCTGCTTACATATCCGCCAACCTGCCTATCTATGCGCCAAGCTGCCTATCTATGTGTCAACCTGCCTACATATCCGCCAACCTGCCTGTCTATGCTCCAACCTGCCTATCTATGCGCCAACCTGCCTATCTATGTGTCAACCTGCCTACATATCCGCCATCCTGCCTATCTAAGCGCCAACCTGCCTATCTATGTGTCAACCTGCCTACATATCCGCCATCCTGCCTATCTATGCGCCAACCTGCCTATCTATGTGTCAACCTGCCTACATACCCGCCATCCTGCCTATCTAAGCGCCAACCTGCCTACATATCCGCCAACCTGCCTATCTATGCACCAACCTGCCTACATACCCGCCAACCTGCCTATCTATGCACCAACCTGCCTACATACCCGCCATCCTGCCTATCTATGTGTCAACCTGCCTACATATCCGCCAACCTGCCTATCTATGCACCAACCTGCCTACATACCCGCCATCCTGCCTATCTATGCGCCAACCTGCCTACATACCCGCCAACCTGCCTATCTATGCACCAACCTGCCTACATACCCGCCAACCTGCCTATCTATGCACCAACCTGCCTACATACCCGCCATCCTGCCTATCTATGCACCAACCTGCCTACATATCCGCCAACCTGCCTATCTAAGCGCCAACCTGCCTACATATCCGCCAACCTGCCTATCTATGCACCAACCTGCCTACATACCCGCCAACCTGCCTATCTATGCACCAACCTGCCTACATACCCGCCATCCTGCCTATCTATGTGTCAACCTGCCTACATATCCACCAACCTGCCTATCTATGCACCAACCTGCCTACATACCCGCCATCCTGCCTATCTATGCGCCAACCTGCCTACATACCCGCTAACCTGCCTATCTATGCACCAACCTGCCTACATACCCGCCAACCTGCCTATCTATGCACCAACCTGCCTACATACCCACCAACCTGCCTATCTATGTGTCAACCTGCCTACATACCCGCCATCCTGCCTATCTATGCACCAACCTGCCTACATATCCGCCAACCTGCCTATCTATGTGTCAACCTGCCTACATATCCGCCAACCTGCCTATCTATGTGTCAACCTGCCTACATACCCGCCATCCTGCCTATCTATGCACCAACCTGCCTACATACCCGCCAACCTGCCTATCTATGTGTCAACCTGCCTACATATCCGCCAACCTGCCTATCTATGTGTCAACCTGCCTACATACCCGCCAACCTGCCTATCTATGCACCAACCTGCCTACATACCCACCAACCTGCCTATCTATGTGTCAACCTGCCTACATACCCGCCATCCTGCCTATCTATGCACCAACCTGCCTACATATCCGCCAACCTGCCTATCTATGTGTCAACCTGCCTACATATCCGCCAACCTGCCTATCTATGCGCCAACCTGCCTACATATCCGCCAACCTGCCTATCTATGCGCGAACCTACTCGCCTACCTACCTGATATTTTAAACAGGACTGTGGTTCTCTCCCCATATATGATTTATATTTTACATAACTTTACACGATGTATTACTACCTGTTGGATTTGCTTATTTTTATTATCACTTTCCCCTTACACTTAACATTATGTTATATAATGAGGAAGTATATTGTATCTATAATTTGCTTTTGTACGTCATTATCGTTTTTCCGTATTTTCCCCACTTTGCATCACATTTCTCTTTACTATTTTAACCTTATTTTTCCCAAATATTTCCTTGCTTTCTCCGTATATTCATTCGAACTTCATTTAACAATCTCCCTAACTATTAGCTCTATTATAAAGTTTTCCCACTTTTCTAGCACTAAATTCTCTCTTCCTTGTTTCGTACCATCACATTCCAGAGTATAATGCCAATTATAGTACAGTCTAGTAGAGTTGGGATATTTGCTCCCACTCCTTCTCCCTCTTAGGCCACATGAACCCATTACACCCCTCCTCGCCCATGCACACACATTCTGGCCCCTTTGTTGCATACTTTCATGTATTTTTCTCTTCCTCACTCCATTTTAAATACCTATTTATAATCTATTAATGATCGTTTGTCGTTGAAACTGCTTACAATTTCGTGTTTTTCAATATCCTCCACTCTGTTCTAATGCTTTTCCAGGAACCTTTACTTTTATTGTTTCTTTCTGCCCATATTTTCTCCGTTCTTACTTCTTCCAATGTTGCCTGCATCTTATACATCCAAGTTTGTATTTTCACATTTTGTCCTGTAAGCCATGCATTGTTTCAGTATATAATTTTGGTTTAATAGCTTAAATTTACAGCAGCATTCCTCTGTCCTTTCTGTCATTTTGCCTTTTCGAGTAAAATGAGTAAGAGATCTCAAAATCGGAACCAATCACCTAGTAGCAGATGAAATAAAATGTATAACCTGAATTTTCTGAGAAATGCCTCTGAAGTTCCCTTCACTGTGATTGATTTTTGTACTTCAGGTAAACTGTGAGAGATAGACAAACAAAATGTAGATCTCCTCAAAGAACAATTTATATAAAACATTTCTGAGGCGTTAACCATTTTCAAGATATTCTTTTATTGTATAAATTTGCAAATAGTTATAGAACTTTTTTCAGATGGTAAGTCGTCATTCTTTTTACTTCCTCTACTGGTAAGCAGAAGGAAGTATTGTATTGCACCCAAAAATTCGATGTCGAGATTTGACCGGAAAAGTCCTCTGAAAACAGCAGCACATGAGATTGAAAACCAGAGCTTCTGGTACAGTAACCTGGTGAACAAAGAAGCCGCTGGCTTGACAAACCGTTCAGTTTTGGGATGAACAGAATTATGAGAATAAGGCACACCGTGGTACGCATGACCCGGAGGAATGTAGCCACGGTATGCGAAACCACCTTTAATTACCGTCACTACCATAATTAGAAAAATCTTCTAACGAGCAGTCATTTGTCAGAGGCCGGAATGTTATCAGCTGAGTGCATTTTAATTGGCCTCAAGATATTTGCTTCTTTACGTAATAAAATATAGCACCTTTCATTTTCAAATGATGTCAAGAAATTAAATTTTTCGGTACACGGAAAAACCATTATAATTTTACGAGCGTTATTCTTTTTGTTAGGTTTATGAGCACGTCATTAATCAGTGAAAGGTGTGCATATCTTCTCTGTTGGGACCCACTCATTGCGAATGTTTCATTAACCACAAATAACCTTACTTTTACAGTCATTGATACTTACAAATGTTGCTTCATATCATGCGTGGACTTAGAGAAGGCCAGAGGGATTATGCACCCCTTTAATTAATAAAATATGTGACATTGATTACGTGCTCAAACAGGTGGTGCTCTAAAGATGTGATTTTCTAAAGTTTTCACCCAGTTTAGCTATTCATACATAGAGCCATTAAATTATCATATACATAAAAGTATCACTTGATCATTCTTTTGTTCTGTACAAGTTATCACTAGTCCATTCTTTTGTTCAGTCACTGTCGCCAACTATATCCCATAAATCATTGAAAAACAATTTATTACACATTACAACAATCCATTTCAGTTTGACAACTGCATTTTTTAACAATTCTTCTTTTAATAATATTCTAGAAGAAAGGCCATCTGTTAATGTTAAACTTTAAGCGAGATTCATTTTAGATTATAAACAAATTTTCTGTTATAACAAGAGAAGATCGAAATACATGTAATTCTTGGGTTTCATTTTCCACAGTTGGCAATAACTCGAACTACACTAATAAAAATGAATATATTTTAGATTATTTGTTGTAGAATTTAACATTCTTTTGTCAAATCTTTGCGATATGGTATTTAAATTCGCATTTTATTTATGGAATAGTCCAAATAAATATCATTCGGTGGTCTGACTCACTCCACTCGAGAATTTATTGCTTAGGTCACACTTCTTATGATGTTGTGATAATGGTTGTGTTTTATCCTTAGAGGACGCTGAAATTAAATACCTAAATTGGTATTTATTCGATTTTTCCTTTAGTGCTGTTCACAGACACATGCACACACGCAGGGGCCATTTGCTATTTTAGGGGACCTCCAAATACATATTTCCGGGAATCTTATGTCAACGTTTTAGATCGAATTCATGCTTCCTACCGCTGCGGCGCAACAGTCCTTTCCTGGCCAAGATCTACCACCCGGCCGCTGCGTCCCCCACCTCTGCGCACCGCAGGCGTCACGAGTGGGGTACAGTGATGTAGGGTGGGACGTTGTTGTACTTCCTATATGCACTTTAACTAGGTGCTAGAGAAAGTAATTTAACAGCCAAATTAATGAAGAAAACATTCTTATTTTAATATGCAACACTTACTGAAATAAAGCAAACAATATTGCCATTTAGGTGTTTTTGTTCCCTAAAGATATTTTATTTAATTAATTTATGGTTGAAACTAATTGGCATTGCACGATTAATTTTTTTACAGCTTGAACTACGATTTAATCAATATATCTCCCCCCATTTTAATGAAATTACAATAGATAGAATGATCTAGAAGATTTTTATGACGACTCACTCCCTTACCCGTTATAACTGTAATTTCTCACATTCTGGCCTATTCCTAATAACGGATGAAAAATCCCTTGGTATTTGTGCAAAAGGATGTGAAACATCGGCGGAACGTCTAAATTCCTTAACCTTCCCCGCGAGTTTTCATGTGATGATTTTATGTGGGCACTAGTGTTGTCATTTGTTCAGTATTTAGATTATGTGTAGGAATGTGAGCTTACGATCCATGGTAAAAGTATTCCTAATGTAGCAAATGGCAATTCGACTTGACCGGCGATGACGTAGCCAGATCCTTCTCGAAGGCTCCGGAAAAAGCCCCTTTTGATTCAGCCACACTAATTGTTAATAACGTACACAAACAGTCACGCGAGGCAGCCTGAACTTTAACGCCTTTGTTTGCTCGCCGGCTTGGTATATGGTGTGAAGTAGCTTAGCCCCGACAGTCCTTTGTTTTGTTCCGCGCCCGGCGTCACACTAAGTACTAAAATTAGTTTTTTAGGCAGCATGGGCTATAAGTAGTGCAATAGTGCACGCGAACTAAAGCATTAGTGTAATACATTTTTATACCACTCCATTTATTGTGACCAACTTTGTTTTCAAGTTCAATGGCATGACAGGCTTTGTATTTGCACATATTTAATAATTCGATTTGATTTGATTAAGTTCTACTTGTCATTATGTCAGTTTACATGATTAATTTCTCATGGCGCTTGCATTATCTGTTCATAATACAAATGACCATACTTCAATTTATCACAGTTCGTTGTAGAGTTAACCTAAACGTCATATTGGTAGTCTTCTGCTTTCTTTGATCTAAAACGTTATTCTTTTGTCTAGTATAACCTACATAAGAATTAAATGTCGCTGAATATGAATTTAGAAGAAAATGGAATGGAAGAACCAAGTGAAATTAAACATACTGCAGAAAGAATAACATTATAACTACTGCCCAAGAAATCTAGAAAGCAATATGAAGTAACATGTAATCAATTCATATATCGGGTGTAAGATGAAACATGTGAATTAACAATACATGAAAACATCTGACGTCTCGCTGCACATGACAGTTGATCTCGTTTTTCATATCATTCTCTTGTTTCGAGAATCTCGCTATATACGTGAATTGATCTCGAATTTTATTTATATTAGCTTCAGGAATCAATATAATATTATTGATATTTTACAAATTTAAGTGTTGTTTTGCTCGCAAAATAAAGCTCTACCTTTAACCCCTGTATCATAATCTACTAATATCATGCAAAAGTTCCCTTTAGTCGGTTAGTAATTTATGATTGTTTTATTGTCCATGTCTGTCAAAAGAAAAATGGTGGGTCCGGTTGATTCCTCCCTGAAAATGAGGTTCTAATTCCCTCGCATAAAAGGGCACAGTCGTATTCCCTCCCAATTTTCTGTTGTTCAAATAGTGTAGTCCGATTCCCTCCATGGCTTAACCACACTTTACACGACTCCGGACGGTCAAGGATAATGATAATATTAATATCAATATCAATAATATATTAAAATATACCAAATATCAAGAATATCGATATTTTTGGAAGCTAAGTGTATATTCCGTAATAGAATCAATTCAATGCCCCTTTCGTTTATGATTTTTTTCCACGTTTGCCATTATCAACACTCTTTCTGCCCAACTTTATGCGAAAGAGGAAGCGCATTTGCCTCCACCTACTTTTCACCGAGCTGTGATACATGCATTGGCCTCGAAAACAGACCCCTTTAATGCTTGGTTACCTGAATAAATGCACAAAACTAAGGAGATGGGGTAGAGCGATAAGATTACGTCATTACATCATAAAAGACACGACTGGTGCGCGCGCACAAACACAAACAGAAACACACACACACACACACACACACACACACACACACACACACACACACACACACACACACACACACACACACACACACACACACACACACTGGTACCTACATTGAATGAATAGCCCTCTACCAAGAGCGTACGAGGCGATCGAATCGATTAGTGCCCTTACTATCGATTTAGGTATTATCAACACAAAACTAAATACCAGATCGACTTAGGGAGGGAATCGGAATATTTAATTACAGCAGGTCCATTTTGGCACGGAGGGAATCGACATGTTTATAAGATACTTCGCAAGGAATCGAGAAAAAAAAAAAAAAAACAATAATGAAAATCGGTTTGGTGGTTTTTTGAGATTACCCCAAATTTAGGTAATATACACACAAATGTTTTATCTTGATATTATTATTATAGATAATGTAACGAGTATACCTTCATAGTTTACATAAAAGTGGTAAAATATTAGTAATTGAACCACCCTCTTTGTTGACTATGTATCCTGTTTCAGGCCCCCAAATGCTGAAAACTGATTTAAGGGATATAAACATGTCGAGACTTGTGTGTTCTGCCCCAGGAAGATAACACAGTTATTCTGGTAAAAGGCAATGGGCAAACCCTTTGTTGGCAGTGAGTGAAAGTGAATAACCTGTACACATATAACGGTATTGGTGCGTTTGTCCTTATTGACAAGGGGAGTGTTCATGTTCCTCTGGGTTCAGCCTTTTGTTTCCTGGATACAGTCACTCACTGTCCACACCTTACAGGCTCTTTCATAGGCATGGAATAACGCACATACAACTAAAATTTACTCATTTTTTTTTTTTTTTTTTTTTTTAAGTGCTCGGACGACTTAAATTATTCTATATTCTGAAAGGAAAATTTTGCAAAAATGGAAACAAAATGTGCAATGAATTGGACGTTATTCACAAACACGTTAAATGGCAAACTCTATATAACTCTATATGCATGAACAAGGTGATTCGCAGCCTGCCTCTGTGGTGTGGGGATAGCGTGTCTACCTCACATTCAAGAGGTCCCAAGCTCGAATCTCGCTCAGGGTGAGTTGTCCGGATAAGGTTATATAAGGAAATATATTTGGTAAATGTGCGTTTATGAAAGGAATACCTACACAGTTGCGTTTTGAAGGTACAAACCGTACCTATAACCTGAAATCATAATCTCATGCAATTGTGAGTTTACATGTGGTAGCTGATCGACAAACGGAATGCTTTAAGGGGAGGCAATGGTGAAATTTGGACAAAAATGACGAAAAATGCGATTTTTCTTTTCTTGCCTTAAAATTATGTCTGTACCTTGTACTTTCAGAATCCACCGTCGTTTACTCCTCATCCCCATTTAAAAGGCCGTTACACCATGATTTAAATGCCCATGGCGTATGTATGTTGTCATATACTTAAAACTTTAAAGTCATTTTTCTCTGCTTTCTATTTTTTCACATTTTTCAAGCTTTAAAATGCATCTTCTCATACAGTTCTTAATAGATTTCTTTTAAATTTTGCACACATGTTTTTAGATAGTTGCCTCATAAAACTTGGTATTTTAAATGCTCTAGATGGAGTAGTTTAATTGTTATCGAATTTTTATTTTGAAAATTATTAATAATTTGAAAACAAAATGGACATTGAGGTATTCAATATTTTTTTTCTCCAAAACTGTTTGACATACCCAAATAAAAATACCAGGTTTTGTAGACATAATCTAGGGAAACATATGGCCAGAGTTTAGTTTACTTAGAACAAATAATATTTTATAAGAAGCGTTTGCTATACTACCCTAAAATTGCAGCAAAAAAACTGATAAAAAAAATTTTTTTGCAAAAACTATCTTACATATAAAAGTGAAATTTGGTAAACCTTCTAGTTATGCTTTGGCACACATACATAAACATTTTCACATCATTGTGACAAACATTGTGGATTTTTGTCATTTTCACAGATGCCTCCCCTTAAACATCGGATGTTATGGAAATAACTGTCGCAAATTACTCGTTATTTCAACGTTATTTGAAATGCGGATTTCCATTGACAATAACGGCTAAAGGGAAGCAGGAAAAAGGGAAACCTTCACTTCGTAACACTTTCTGCTATTGTTACGTCTCCTTAATGTACATTATTGCACTGTTTCAGTTTTTGATCGCGCTTCCGTTCCTCTCTGATTCGTAGCTGCCAACCTCTTTGTCCAGTAGTGTATTTCTTCACGTCAAGTTGGCATGGCTTGGTGACATTGTACATAAATAAGCCCGTATTCGGCAGGCAACGTTACCAACAGTTTTCCTTTTTCTTTATTAATCAGGGAGTCTCAAAACACGTACCTACTATATCCGGCGAAATCTCGTATCGATTGTTTGGGTGGAAGTACTTCCTACCTGTTATACCTATGTAGTAGAGAAAGACAACAAAAGAAAGAAACCTCAATCGCATTATTGCACAGAAACAAAAAGAGGAGAAATTGAGTCATTTGACGAGAAGTTAATTATTTTATTTGAAATCACCGTTGGAAACAGATTGCGAATGAACTGAACGGATTTTAATTATGGTGGTGTGTTTCCACGTGTGAAACTTAATAGCTTATAAACTATATCATTTTCTTTCATGTATGTATGGAGGTATGGAGGAATATAATATAAGAGAGAGACACAATTACTGCAGTTTGTAGCAGCATAAAATGCACCGCTGCATCGCCGTTAATTATTGCAACCTCCGCTTGTAATCTCTTTCTCACTTCAATTATCTTGTTTTGACGTTAATATTTTATTGGCAGTGTGAATGGCAAGGGAAATCCCGTCTTCTTGTTATAGGTAGGCACGTTTATGTCCTGGCGTTAATGTTATTGTTGCTATGTGAATGGTTCTTAGCCTGAATAGAAGAATCACTTTCACGTGAGTATTAAATACTCTCATAATTAAACAATAAAATCAACTCATTTTAAATCATGCGCAGACATGTGAAAATTAATATTTTTTAAAGGAAAAAGAAAAAATGTTCAGCCATTATTGCAGGGAGTATGACGTTGCCGATAACAGTTTTAAATGGCAATATTATTATTGCATTTACACTTTCTCTACTACGTATAGTAAGCAGAGGAAGTGTTGTGTTCCACCCAAAAATTCGATGTCGAAATTTTACAGGAAATACATGCTTTGAGGTCACCTGAATCCAAAAAAGCGTTTTTAGAAAAATGCCCGCGCCAATGTGTGTCTTACAGTCTGTGGACAGCATAACTCTTTTAAGGACGCGACACGAAGATTTTGAAGAAAATTCCTTCAACCTAAGCTATCCTTTACGTCGAATTTTTTCAAAATTTTGATTTTCTCAAAAATGGCTTTGACGATTTTGATTAAAATTCTATATGTTTGAGATATTTTTATGGCAAAAAAATGTATATTTTCAATTTTCTGGCTATAACCTATGTAGTGCTGTTTACTCTGGATGACTGCATAATTGGTAAACCGTAAGAGATGGACCAATTCTTACTGTACAAAAAATGTAGATCTTGCTTTAACACACAATTTATATCCCAATATATTTTTGGTAGAGTGAACCATTTTAGACATATTCCTTATGTGTGCCAGTTTCGGAAAACAAAACTTTTGTCAAATGGAAGATGGGGATTCATTTTTTATATGTTAAGCGTGCATTTGGAAGCTTTAAAAGGTTTGACTATCGCTCAAAGCCTACTGTATCTGCTACCACATTCGTATAGCCTGTTCTAGCCTACTGTCCACATTCACTTTACAGCTCTCTGCTGATCAATAAACGATCCCAGATATTTCAACTGTTTAACGGCTTTATTAGTCCCTTGGGGCACTTCCTCCTACTAGCAGATATTCAGTTTTATCCATATTTACTCGCAGTCCTCCTGCTTCAAGGCGTCCATAAGGTTCCTCATTATATACTCAATGTCCTCACGACTCTGATCGTCTGCAAATAGTAGTGCAGCACCATCTTGGACTGGTACACATACCCACACTTCCATTGTTCTAATGCATATTGAATATACCTAAAGTAGGGGACATGCTACACTCCTTTCTTAGAACTTTTGAAGTTCTGAATGGAGAAGATAGTATCTTCCTATTTTAACAGAAAGTATTAAGCTTTCGAAACTTGCACAAAAAAGAAGGAATATCTCCGAAATGGTTCACTCAAAAAAAAAAAAAAAATTATGCAGACATAAATTGTGTATTTTAGCAAGATCCACATTTTTCTATAGTAAGATTTGGTCTATCTCTTACGGTTTACCTGTTATGCGAAAGTCATCCTTTCATTTGTTATAAAAATATCTCAAACATTTGGCATTTTAATGAAAATCGTTAGAGCCATCTTCAAGAAAATCAAAATTTTCGAAAAATTTTCCATGTAAAGGGTAGTTTAGGGTGGAGTAATTTTCTTCAAAATGTTCGTGTCGCATCCTTGAAAGGCATTAAACATAAATACCAACTTTGGTTTTTAACCAACTTTTCGTTTTTCAGTTATGCTGTCCACAAACACACACACGGACCTGTTTTCTAAAAATGCTTTTTTATTCCGGGGTCTCCAAACATATATTTCGGGTGAAATCTCGACATCGAATTTTTGGGTGGAATGCAATACTTGCTCTACTTTACTGTACGTAATAGAGAAAGTAAAAAGGCCTAGTTTGATAGAGTGAAAAGAAATGACTTCGTGGTAAAGCCCATTATTTAGCAGGTTTGCACAGATTGGATATTTTGGAATTGTTGTTAAGCACATGTTGAAATGGGCTCGAACAGTACCTACATGTTTGCTCCTGGTGTACATACCTACCTACCTACACATGATGAATTCCTTTTAAGGCAAGAGGAGTGAGTATAAATCATGAATATGCCTACATATCTGTAGCAGGGATCTTGAGGTGTTATGAATACTTGTTACAAACGAAAATTGTAGAAACCCTCAAGGGCCCAGGCCTTGTTGACGACACGACGAGTCGCTTCCAAATTAAGAATAGCTTTCCTTCTAAACGAAGTGCAGCATCAGCAACATCTTATAAACTAGGGCCCGGATTATTCCTATACCTACCTAGTTGAGCTAATTATGCACCAACAAAAGGCAAATGTTGCCAACATACACATTTAATGCTTTAAATATATTTTATTCTACATTATTATTATTATTATTATTATTATTATTATTATTATTATTATTATTATTATTATTATTATTATTATTATTATTATTATTATTATTATTATTATTATTATTATTATTATTATTATTATTATTATTATTATTATTATTATTATTATTATTATTATTATTATTATTATTATTATTATTATTATTATTATTATTATTATTATTATTATTATTATTATTATTATTATTATTATTATTATTATTATTATTATTATTATTATTATTATTATTATTATTATTATTATTATTATTATTATTATTATTATTATTATTATTATTATTATTATTATTATTATTATTATTATTATTATTATTATTATTATTATTATTATTATTATTATTATTATTATTATTATTATTATTATTATTATTATTATTATTATTATTATTATTATTATTATTATTATTATTATTATTATTATTATTATTATTATTATTATTATTATTATTATTATTATTATTATTATTATTATTATTATTATTATTATTATTATTATTATTATTATTATTATTATTATTATTATTATTATTATTATTATTATTATTATTATTATTATTATTATTATTATTATTATTATTATTATTATTATTATTATTATTATTATTATTATTATTATTATTATTATTATTATTATTATTATTATTATTATTATTATTATTATTATTATTATTATTATTATTATTATTATTATTATTATTATTATTATTATTATTATTATTATTATTATTATTATTATTATTATTATTATTATTATTATTATTATTATTATTATTATTATTATTATTATTATTATTATTATTATTATTATTATTATTATTATTATTATTATTATTATTATTATTATTATTATTATTATTATTATTATTATTATTATTATTATTATTATTATTATTATTATTATTATTATTATTATTATTATTATTATTATTATTATTATTATTATTATTATTATTATTATTATTATTATTATTATTATTATTATTATTATTATTATTATTATTATTATTATTATTATTATTATTATTATTATTATTATTATTATTATTATTATTATTATTATTATTATTATTATTATTATTATTATTATTATTATTATTATTATTATTATTATTATTATTATTATTATTATTATTATTATTATTATTATTATTATTATTATTATTATTATTATTATTATTATTATAGTAACCGCAATCTTAGCAAAGAAATAAAATGTTTGATTTTACACATAATTATTCTTACATGATTATTTAGCCAATTTTTGTTACGTATTTTTGTACACATATGCTTCTGAAATGTATATTACATAAAATGCGGGCCGTAGTGGTACGACTTTCATGACACTTAAACACACTCAGCTGTTTATGACAATTAAATATAATTATAAATAGGAAATTTCGTTTGTATATATGTTTATAGGACGGTCAGTACGAGTCAGTCGTATAAAACACTTGAAAAACACAAAAATTACCTTTTTCTTTTTATCACTAAGTGTAAATAGGGAAGTATCGTATCCACTCAGAAATGTAACACAGATTTTTTTACCGAAATAACACGTTTGGAGGTCTCCTGAATACAAATGAATGCAAGTACTTTTAGAAAAAGAACCGCACGCGCAGTGCGTGTAGCTTCACTCAAAATATTCCACTCAAAAATTCGATGAGGAAATTTCACCGGAAATACGCGTTTTGAAATATCCAATCTGAACAAAAAGCGCATGCACTTACACACAATGGTCAGCGAGTGTGTGCGAACAAGATAATTCAAAAACGAAAACAAGTTATTACACACTTCAGTTAACAATCGAAATAGCACTCCATTTCAGTTTGAAAACTGTGTTTTTAACAGTTGTTCTTTTAATAATGTATTTTTCCAGAAGAAAGGTTATTCGTTAATGATAAAAATAAAGTGAGATTTATTTGAGACTATAAACTGGTAGTCTGTTATAACAACAAGAGAAGATCGAAATACATGCAATTCTTGGGTTTCGTTTTCTTCAGTTGGCAGTGCTGGGTAAGTCTAACTACATTGATCCAAATGAATATATTTTAGTTATTTTTATACAATTTAATATTTTCTGGTCAAATCTTTACAATAGCTTCGCTTGAGAATTTATCGATTGGATCAGAAATCGTATGCTTTTACTTGTGATAAATCGTCAATCCACGGGCAACGTAAGGTATTTCAGCTATAATATAGTAATATGATGTGTTTCCAGTGAAATGTCGGCATCCAGTTTTTGAATGGAGTGCAGTAGGTACCTCTGCTTGCTGTAAGTAATAAGGTTCCGTAAGAATAGCTAGTATCATATTTTGATATTTTAATTCATGTATAGGTGCATAGTTTTGGTATGGAGTAGGCAAACAGAATGACAGCAGCGACGCTGGCCGGCGAGAACCAAAGCCCATATATTAACGCTCTCTCACACCAGGCATGTGTACATAAAGGACACTGTTGACACACTGCTCTCCTCTTTCACCAAAAAAGAAAATAACAGCGCGTAAAGAAATGTTTGTATTTCGTGCCAGTCTGCTTAGTGTCCCTCTCGCTGGCTACTGGTAACGTTTACATGTGCCATCTCTCGAGCATGTGCTCAACTAACACCAGCTTCTGCCACCGGTTCTGTCTCCACACGCGAGATCTCTCGTAATAATCGATAGATACGCTTGGCATTTGTCCATTCTGTTCCTTTGTCTAGATCGTAGACGTTTTATACTTATTGGAGTAAAATATATTAGTTTTATAGTATGCTCCTTTTTGTAGCTTAAGGACACCGTAAAGTAATTTTACCCCTACAAAGCTAAATTACTCCAACCGTAATTTAAAATTTAAAAAAAAAAAAAAAAAAAAAAATAACAACAACTAATTGTCTGTAGCAATGCCATAAGAAAGTTTCAAATAACGAAAATTATCACAAAATTGAAAACCTCAACCGGTATTTGTTTACAGTATTCCGCGAAATAATTAATTTACTTAATACCATTTAATATTAATAGTGATTTAAAAGTAAACAGATTACAACTTACAACAACCTTTATTCATTTTAATTAACATTTATTTTTACAGTTGGCACTATAACTAACACAGTAGGCTGCGACAGCGACAATAATTTTAGTGTTTAATCCAGGGAAATGAGGAATTAGACATATGATGAATATAAATGAACTAATTACAGACAAGCGAACTGCTCTTTTCCACATTTGTTGACTTCGCCTCTTCAATTAAAATATCAATATCCTCACTACAATACTCGCCAAATCTTTTGTCTGCCATTTTTGGATAATCCCCTAATTGTTTTTACTGCGCCCGGATGCTTCAGATGTTCAGAAACATGAGAAAATGTATGGATTGGCGGAACCACAAGGAGGAGGTGATACAACTAAAACGGTAATACCACGACCAGGAGGTGATAAACCGGTATGAATGAAATGGTCACGATAAACTGAACTTCGGAGTGAGTAGTATAAGTACGATAAATATATTCTATTCACATACTTCACGCAAAAAGGGTTTAAAGCACAACACGTGTCAATATTTCACCTCAGGCTTTTGGTGCACTTTCCTTGCAAGAGTCTCATGCTACAAGCATGTTTTCTTAACTAACATAACATATAATTCGAGATCGAGAATTAAATAAAAATTCCATATTGTTTATAGTTTGCACAAACAAGATATATTGTGTTGTATGTGATACAATTTTAAATCAATTTTTCTGTCCATATTATAACTTATAAAATATTAGTTTACACCTTTAAGAGTTTTGAAGAAAAGTGCACCTAAAATATGAAAAATCAATGTTGCGGGAAATTGAGATTAAAGGCAAGCTGCCATTTTTTCATCTAGAACATGTATGTTTCGTATTCTTGCTCATGTAGATTTTCCTCATCTAGTTTTTGTCTTTTCTAGCCCAACTAGATAACAATGCCAGTGCTACTGGGCTTCGACATCGAGATTTATGACACGATAGGACTGGCTAATCTATAAAACCAACCATCGGAGGTTCGAATCCCGTTAAAATGTATATTCTACATTGAATAGAAATTATGGTAAAGGATGGGGAGGATCCCAATAAAACAGTCGGTGTGATGGCACGAATACCGATTGAATGCAGATATATGCAATTTACCCTTTTTAAATATATAAATGTATAAGTTCAGATAATGCTGCAAGTAGGTATCACGTGTTCGGATGGCTAAGCGATAAACACCTGGTGCTGTGATGTGGTCAGAGGTTCGCGCCTCAAAGTACAAAAATATTTTTACTTTCTCTACTACGTATAGTAAGCAGAAGAAGTATTGTATTTCGTCCAAAAATTCCATGTCGAGATTTCACCGGAAGTATATGTTTCGAGGCCCATGAATCCAAAAAAGCACTTATAGAAAAAGATTAGCGCGCGCGTGTGTGTCAGTCTGTGTTGAGTGTATAACTCAAAAGTCGGTTAAAGACCAAAGTTGCTATTTAAGTTTAATGTCTTTCAAGGATGCGACACGCAGATTTTGAAGAACATTCCTTCACCCTAAACTACGCTTTTCATGGAAAATTTTGACTATCTTGAAAACGGCTCTAACGATTTTGATTAAAATACCATATGTTTGAGATATTTTTATCGCTAATGAAGTGTATATCTTGAATTTTCTGGCTATAACCTATGCAGTCCTATTTACTTTGGATGACTTGCATAACTGGTGAGATAGAAAAAATCTTACTATGCAAAATTGTAGATATTGCTGAAACACACAGTCTATGTCAAAATAAATGTTTCTGTAGAGTGAGCCATTTCGGAGATATTCCTTGTTATTTGTGTCTGTGCTCTTGTTACGTTTTTGGATCCAAAGGACTTTCTTGAATATTATCTATGTTCCGCGGCATCAAGAGAACCTTTAGAGAAAACAGCAAGTGGCGAAATGAACATTTCTCGCTTCAGAATTTGTGTTAAAATGTAATTGCCATGATAATGTTCCACTTCTGTAGGGGCTGTACGAGTATTAGATGGTTTGTTGTGTTTACACCTGGGGAAAACCACTTGAAAAGCCTTCAGCCTTTGGGTAAATCCCTGTAGATCTGAGGATATTTCAGCAGCTGATGGTACTGCTGATTTCAAACAGGCTTCTTTAGATGTTCTACCGGATGTAATTTTGTTTATTTTTCTTCCCTTCTGCAATCATCACCTTAGGACTGTAGGAGCTTTGAAAACGGCGCGCTCCAATGACTCTTATCCATGAGTCGCAATCACACCATATGGATATTTTTTGGCCGAATATTAGACCTGTAAGGTTATGATACAGTCGTCGCTGATACACCGGGATCAGTTATCGATGCCAAGGACTTCTCTCTTCTTACAACTCTTTTCACCAAACATTTTCTGTTTACTCTGGCAATGAAACTCGACATTCCAGATTCAGTTAAGAATGTTTGTCAACTAATAAAATATTTCCAATATATTCTTAAGCAGTAAAAAGTATTCTGCAATAGCATATTAGTTAGTCCATTGCACCTAGCATAAAAATACTTTCTCAAAACTAGTGACGGATGTCGTTTTCGGAATTGGACAAATCAATCCGAACAACTCTAACTCCTACCCTGTCGAAAGCTTTTGTATATCGTCAAACTGATGCTATATGTTTAAATTTACGCCTCTCCGACAAACAGGGATGTTTTATTTCAATTTGTTAATCCTGTTTACTGACAATCTGAAGAAAGTACGTACAATTTCGTTGTGGAACAGCCTTCGTGCCTTACAGTAAAGTTATGTGTGGTAAGTGTGAGAATACATACCAGAGTGAATATATCCTACGCCGGCCACCTTGGCCAAAAGTGCCGACCCCCCCGCGGGCTCCTAGAGACCAGAGATCCTCCGCCGCCCAGCCGCAACGCACCGAACGTCGTCGTCGTCGCTTGGTTCTTCAATCCTGAAACAGATTATGGGGAATTATGGGGACAAGAGTTGATGAACAGGAAATTCTTGGTAGAACAGGAACCATCCCCTCATCAGACGCGGGAAAACCACGAAATACCCATGGTTGGTGTGGGCGGCGACAGGAATCGAATTCGCGACTTCCCGAATGCGAGTCTTACCGTGGACCCATCTCACTTGGTAAGAAGAGGTCGACTTCTTGTATTACGTGACTAGCTTCCAGTTGTTTGATTAGAACTCGTGCTGCATTCGCTCCTTCACCTTGTTACAGTAATGTTAGGTATATGTTTATTTGGATGAGTGAGTGAAAAACAATCGTTTACACCACTCCCTTCATTGTTCTTGTGAAGGTTCAAATTCAACCAAGTTTTCACTCGTTCTCAACAAAAATATTGCCTTGTCGGGTCGAAATCTTCTAAGAATGCTTTTAAAGTCACGAAACAATCGCATTTCTGATCAGTATGCAGACTTGGGGCGTCTGTTTTGGCAGGGATTCAAATCTGCTGTTGAAGCATTTCACAACATTCTTAAAATTTTAAGTGAGGTAAACTTTTTAAGGACTGGAGTAACTGGAAAGTTACGATCAAAACGAAAAGTCATATTTATAAGACTGTTAGATAATATTTAAATTTTGGTAGCACTCCAAGGATACGACACTAAAATTTCAAAAAACAATCTCCCTCCTAAGCTACACTTTACATGTAAAAAATGTCGATAATTTTTGTAATCTCACAAATTGCTTTTTACCTACTACTGTAATAAACAGTTCGTAGTTACTGGGCAACGAAAACTGCACTTTATACTCTAACAAAACACAAAACACGCTAGCAAAGCATAAAATACACATTCAACAAAACGTAAAACTCACTTTAATGATGATAATCTATATCTTATTTTTACTTTCTCTACTACGTATAGTAAGTAGAGGAATTATTGTATCCCACCCAAAAATTTGCCGGAAATATGTCTTGAGACCCTCTGAATATAAAAAGGCATCTTTAGAAAAAGGTCCATGCGCGCGCGTATGTGGGCAGCATAACTCAAAAACGAAAAGTCGATTAAATACCAAAATTAGTGCGTAAGTTTAACATCTTTTAATGATGCGACACGAAAATTTTAAAAAAAATCCATCACGCTAAGTTACTCTTTACATGGAAAATCTTTGGAAATTTTTGATTTTCTCGAAAATGGGTCTAATGATTTTGATTAAAATGCCATATGTATAAGATATTTTTTATGACAAATGAAATGTATATTTTGAATTTTCTGGCTGTAGCCTATGTAGTCCTGATTACTCTGAATGACTTTTATATAACTGGTAAACCGTAAGAGATGGGCCAAATCTTACTATCTAAAAACTGTAGATCTCGCTAAAACACACAGTTTGTCATAATACATTTTTTGTAGAGTGAACCATTTCGGAGATATTCCTTGTTATTTGTGTGAGTTTTGGAAAACAAACATTCGCCAAATGGAACGTCGTTATTCATTTTTTATATGTTAGCTGTGCAAGGAGAACGGAATTTGAAAGCTTTAAAAGATTTGACTATCGCACAAAGCCTACTGTATTCTAATATTCCCCTTGTACCTACAAGGAAATAAACAATAACATAATTTGTACAAATGTTTATCTCAACTAGCATGAAGAAGATATAGGAATAAGAGTTTGTAAGAATGGTTAGTACAAGAGTAGAGAAAGTCATGTGAATTCAAAACATCAGATTTTTCTTGATAGTGATATAGGTACCTATATTAAAAGAATCTTTCCCGTAATTCATAGATATTGTAAAATTACAACCATTACAATTTGTAACAGTTATTGGAGGCACATTTCCTATATTATCAGAAGTACCTACTGTTTTTCACAACTTTGGTTGTAATTGAAGTTTCTGCCCTTCAGAAGTCTTCTTCCTGCCCTCCACACTTTCTTCTAATATACTTGTGCAACAGTATAAGTACCTCCTCTCCCTGTTGTGTACATGGTAGAGTGGAAGAGTGAGTAGAGAAAGTGGTGTGAGTGTGACACATGAAGGTGGTACGCAATACCTCCTCTACCTGTTGTGCATATGGTAGAGTGGAAGAGTGGGTAGAGAAAGTGGTGTGAGTGTGACACATGAAGGTGGTACACAATAGGTACCTACTCTACCTGTTGTGCACATGGTAGAGTGGAAGAATGGGCAGAGAAAGTGGTGTGAGTGTGACACATGAAGGTGTTACACAATACCTCCTCTACCTGTTGTGTACATGGTAGAGTGGAAGAGTGGGTAGAGGAAGTGGTGTGAGTGTGACACATGAAGGTGGTACACAATACCTCCTCTACCTGTTGTGTACATGGTAGACTGGAAGAATGGGCAGAGAAAGTGGTGTGAGTGTGACACATGAAGGTGTTACACAATACCTCCTCTACCTGTTGTGTACATGGTAGACTGGAAGAATGGGCAGAGAAAGTGGTGTGAGTGTGACACATGAAGGTGGTACGCAATACCTCCTCTACCTGTTGTGTACATGGTAGAGTGGAAGAGTGGGTAGAGGAAGTGGTGTGAGTGTGACACATGAAGGTGGTACGTAATACCTCCTCTACCTGTTGTGTACATGGTAGAGTGGAAGAGTGGGTAGAGGAAGTGGTGTGAGTGTGACACATGAAGGTGGTACGTAATACCTCCTCTACCTGTTGTGTACATGGTAGAGTGGAAGAGTGGGTAGAGAAAGTGGTGTGAGTGTGACACATGAAGGTGGTACGCAATACCTCCTCTACCTGTTGTGTACATGGTAGAGTGGAAGAGTGGGTAGAGGAAGTGGTGTGAGTGTGACACATGAAGGTGGTACGTAATACCTCCTCTACCTGTTGTGTACATGGTAGAGTGGAAGAGTGGGTAGAGAAAGTGGTGTGAGTGTGACACATGAAGGTGGTACCAATACCTCCTCTACCTGTTGTGTACATGGTAGAGTGGAAGAGTGAGTAGAGAAAGTGGTGTGAGTGTGACACATGAAGGTGGTACGCAGTAGGTACCTCCTCTACCTGTTGTGCACATGGTAGAGTGGTAGAGTGGGTAGAGAAAGTGGTGTGAGTGTGACACATGAAGGTGGTACGCAGTAGGTACCTCCTCTACCTGTTGTGTACATGGTAGAGTGGAAGAGTGGGTAGAGAAAGTGGTGTGAGTGTGACACATGAAGGTGGTACCAATACCTCCTCTACCTGTTGTGTACATGGTAGAGTGGAAGAGTGGGTAGAGGAAGTGGTGTGAGTGTGACACATGAAGGTGGTACGTAATACCTCCTCTACCTGTTGTGTACATGGTAGAGTGGAAGAGTGGGTAGAGAAAGTGGTGTGAGTGTGACACATGAAGGTGGTACCAATACCTCCTCTACCTGTTGTGTACATGGTAGAGTGGAAGAGTGAGTAGAGAAAGTGGTGTGAGTGTGACACATGAAGGTGGTACGCAGTAGGTACCTCCTCTACCTGTTGTGCACATGGTAGAGTGGTAGAGTGGGTAGAGAAAGTGGTGTGAGTGTGACACATGAAGGTGGTACGCAGTAGGTACCTCCTCTACCTGTTGTGCACATGGTAGAGTGGTAGAGTGGGTAGAGAAAGTGGTGTGAGTGTGACACATGAAGGTGGTACGCAATACCTCCTCTACCTGTTGTGTACATGGTAGAGTGGAAGAGTAGGTAGAGAAAGACGTGTGAGTGTGACACATGAAGGTGGTACGCAGTAGGTACCTCCACTACCTGTTGTGTACATGGTAGAGTGGAAGAGTGGGTAGAGAAAGTGGTGTGAGTGTGACACATGAAGGTGGTACACAATACCTCCTCTACCTGTTGTGTACATGGTAGAGTGGAAGAGTGGGTAGAGAAAGGCGTGTGAGTGTGACACATGAAGGTGGTACGCAGTAGGTACCTCCTCTACCTGTTGTGTACATGGTAGAGTGGAAGAGTGGGTAGAGAAAGTGGTGTGAGTGTGACACATGAAGGTGGTACGCAATACCTCCTCTACCTGTTGTGCACATGGTAGAGTGGAAGAGTGGGTAGAGAAAGTGGTGTGAGTGTGACACATGAAGGTGGTACGCAGTAGGTACCTCCTCTACCTGTTGTGCACATGGTAGAGTGGAAGAGTGGGTAGAGAAAGGCGTGTGAGTGTGACACATGAAGGTGGTACGCAGTAGGTACCTCCTCTACCTGTTGTGCACATGGTAGAGTGGAAGAGTGGGTAGAGAAGGTGGTGTGAGTGTGACACATGAAGGTGGTACGCAATAGGTACCTCCTCTACCTGTTGTGCACATGGTAGAGTGGAAGAGTGGGTAGAGAAAGGCGTGTGAGTGTGACACATGAAGGTGGTACGCAATAGGTTCCTCCTCTACCTGTTGTGCACATGGTAAAGTGGAAGAGTGAGTAGAGAAAGTGGTGTGAGTGTGACACATGAAGGTGGTACGCAGTAGGTACCTCCTCTACCTGTTGTGCACGTGGTAGAGTGGAAGAGTGGGTAGAGAAAGTGGTGTGAGTGTGACACATGAAGGTGGTACGCAGTAGGTACCTCCTCTACCTGTTTTGCACATGGTAGAGTGGAAGAGTGGGTAGAGAAAGGCGTGTGAGAAGAGAGCTGCCGTGGCTGCTCAGATAACGAATGTTGGTCTGTACGGATCTAGAGGAAAAACGCCCTCTGCACTGACGGATCTGCGCCTCTGGCAACTTCCTCTAATATATTGCAGATAAACAAACTGTACGGGTGTGTCCACAGCCTCGTACAAACAATTATTTTCCTAACTTTGCTTTCTCTTAATGAAGCTTCATTTCAGAGAATGCAACAATTAATGCCATTGCTACCGTCGCCAATATCGATTTATTGTTAGCCAACTTCAAATCGAACAATATCAATCCTCGAGTACTTCATTATTCTTGCACCACACAGTTAAATATGAAACGGTAGAATTAGAGTGAAAAGCTCTATACCATTCAAATCCCGGTTAAGGCATTGCATCTTGTTGCAGTCTAATTCTTGCTTTCCAAGGATATCATTCTTAGGAATAGAACTACAGGAGAGAAACGGAGGGGGTTCGGCACATGCCCTTAAGGGGACAACCCCGGGAAGAAGGATGAGGTGAGAGTAGACAACGGGCGGCCACACTTGTGGTACAGAAATTGACAGAGCTTCTTAAGGTTTTCCAAGCTTGACGACACCTCCAAGTCTTTAGCTCTTCCGGGCCCTTCTTAAATGGGGCCCGGTGAACTCCAATGCTTCCATATGCCGTCCCCCCCCCCCCCATCACCTGGATCCCACGGAAACAGTTCCTGTGCACATATCACCCCTGCCAAGCTGCACCTAACGCCTTCCTTGACACTTGCGACCCTGAAAGAACCAACGGGAGGGACAATGAAGCGAAATTGAGGGACAGCAAATTCCTTCCTAGCATACGCCTGGCCACCCGGGGAAACCCCCGAAAAAACCCATGGGTCAGGAAGACCGGCCACGGGAATCGAACCCACGACCTGCCGAATGCAAGTCTCACACGTTAACAGGGAGCAATCTCGCTCGGTATATCAATACTTGCTTTACAGGTGATGAACCGTGTTAAATTACTAAACGTCGAGCATTCGGCCATTGCGAACTCTGACCTTTTCAGGAACTGAATGAAGTGTCTGAACATCAATCTCTAATATACTCGTTACCTGTTGGGTAATGAAGAAAGGTAGGTGCAAGGAGCAGCAACTTAGAAATATCAGACTTCCAAAACCCGAAAATCGGCAGTAGCACAACATTGCATAGAACATGTTCACAAAACAAGTTTTGAAGATTTCACAGTTCTGGAACATACCGACAATACCATGACAAACTCGTCAAAGAAGTTATTCAAATTAGATAGGGTTGCTCAACAGTGCAACACACGCTCGCTTCCCCTGCACGTTACTTTCCCCCCTCCACTGACCAAGGCAAGGAGAACCAGGCCTGCTAATCAGAGGCGGATGGCACGGAGTAGTAGTACATACAATCCAATGGAAGGACGAATATTTTTGTTTTCAAGATGAAGATGATAAAGTTAAGTGCTTGATTTGCAAGACTGGTAGTTGTAGATTTATAGGCGCCATTTCCCTTACTTATGTTCCGGGTTCACGATAAACGTTATTCTCATAGAAAAATGCAACGCACTTTTGAAGCAATTGCACGACACATTCTCTTCACATTTTGAAGACCTGAACACATTTGAAACCAAAATCCAATTATTTTGTACTTTTGAAGTTTCCATGTGGTGGGGCTTCACACGAGCTACAAAATAAGAAACTAGTTGCATTGCAGAATTCCACGACCGTGAGAAAGAAGGGTGGGGATTATTTAGGTCTCTGCCCTGTACCTATCTAGTTTGTTTGTTTACATCTAGTTTAATGCCAGTCTTTGGCTCCACTTATATCTGCGAACAAACATTTTCAAAAATGAACTGCATTAAAAGTGAGTATCGCAGCAAGATAACTGAAAATCACCTTGTGACTGTGCACTTCATGTTTTGCACCAAATAATGAACAACTTCTCAAACGTAAATCGTGCCAAAAAGTATCCTCAGAAACATCGTGGGTTAATTAGCAGTAGAATATGAATGTATACGCCTTTGATTTCCTGTGCATAAGAATGTGCCGCCACTGGAACTCAATAACCGCGGATAAATGCGTGATTCTGTCCCAGTGGGTGGAAGGAGGTGATTTCAACCTCCCCCTCCCTGCCTGTAGTTGAGCACCGTTGAGATAGACAAAGTCCAGAGGGGGGACATAGCACCTCGACCTGCAGAAGATCTTTTCTGCCTATGTCAATAACGGGGTGCCCCCGGAGAGGAAGGGATGACGTGAGAGGATACGAAGGGTGGTCGGACTTAAGGAGAGGCGACAACATAGGGCAGATTCCCTAACAACTACAGATTTGAACTCCCCGGTGGCGGCTCGTACACCGCTCTGCATTTCAAATTTTTATTTATTTATTTATTTATTTATTTATTTGTTTATTTATTTATTTATTTATTTATTTATTTTTAATCTGATAGGTGATCCTGAACAGATTTATTGTACTGAATTCGAAACTAATCTCCATTTTCTCCCATCACGTCAGGTTTTCAAAATATTCATAAATAACTGAAATGAAATTACAAATTTGTGAAATGTAATAAAAATTACTTTCAACAAGAATTTTGTATGAAAAACTAGGCCATAATTATAATTTGTTATTTGCCACTAATTAATCACTAATTATAATAATTATAAACACATTCATAACCTTACCCCAATATTACATTTCAAATTTTCTCCTCTTTGACCTTCTCGCATATTGTTCAGAGTAGTCCGTTTTTAACATCCAACAATAGTCCACCATCATGTGAACACTCCACTTCCCTTGGTAGGTACCTCTTTTCCAAATTTTTATATCCTGGTGAAATCTTTCGCCTTACTCCTCACTAAAATCTCCTAAATTTTATCAGGGAAATAATTTAGATGAGAATGAAGAAAATGTATTTTGACACTCGTGTTGCGACCAAATTGTTTGAAATTTTGTAGCATCACTTTCACTATGTTAACATAATTTGGGTCTTTGTTATTTCCAAGGAAATTAAAAACAACATTTCTGAAAGCATTCCAGGCATCCTTCACTTCTCGACTCAGTATTCTCGAGCTGACTGTCCTCAGTTTTCGAATTCGTGGGCCAACGGATACCTACACCAGCTTTCATTTGTTCTATTGAATAATGAAGGAAATGTAACGTAAAGGTATTTAACCCTTTCAGACCTGAATTATTTTGCTACATATGCCGTTCTTCCTCTAAGCCTAAACCGGTTTAGATTAGGCGGTCTGGGAGACCTTCAGCCTGCTGGCTTGGATAGTCATGATCGTTAAGGCAATACGTAGTGCACTGGCCTGAGGTCGTGAGTTCGAGTCTCGGCAACTGCAGTCAAATGTGCCTGTGGTAAAGGACGGGGAGGGCGCACGTAAAATAATCGGTGTGATGGCACGCGTGGATGATGACGGGGTATCATTTGACTGCGGTTGCATAGATTTTGCTTCTTTTCTTTAAAAAAAAACACACTACAATATAAATTGTAAAAAAAATTATTTTTTTCCAATTCAAACCGTCTCAAATGTGTATTTTTAATTGGTGACACACAGTATAAAAAGAATATAGCAGAAAAAAAAGTTAAAACTAGTACAAATAGGAAAAAAAGCCTATGTATCTTATAAGACACACTAGGCAATAAAGGGTTAAAGTACTCACCTTGCTTATCTAGAGTTTTCACAAGTTGTTTCATTAAACCTAGTTTCACATGGAGAGGTGGCAACGATACCTTTGAGGGATCAATAAGAGGTTCACTTTTTATCTTTCTTTCTTTCTTTTTTTTTTTTCTTCTTTTTTTGGTGCTGTGTTAAATTAGTCCCACGTGCCCACTGTTCCCTTTCCCAGTGTACTGACCTAGCTCTGCTATTCCTTTCAAATAAGAAACAAGGATTCAAGTAATAGTCTAATAATCTTGAAATCTCCACAGGCCAGCCACAAAACTAACATTTTCATGTGCCTCCTTTAGAAGAAAAGAGTGGGCTACAGGAATGGAAGGATGAATGCTTCAGTTATGAAGCAAAACACCTTTAAGACTTTTTGAGAATAATCTATGAAGAACCTCCACTCTTTGGAATTATAACTTTTGTTATAACATTTGAAGGTAGCAGGGGTGTCTTGGCAATACACCAAATGTTCTTCTTCAGCAAAAAAATGGACAAGTCCCTTCTCATTATGCCTGTACCATATATGTACCCTCAGCCAATACTTCCTTTTCTTTTCTTTTAACCTAGAGCCTAAAGTTCTGCTGATTCTTTAGGCAAATTTAAATCCCTCACTAAACCATTAAGCTCACTTTGTTTGAAAGAACTATCCTCATCAGAAGTGTCTGGTTCATAAGTATTATCCACTGGAGATTCAGTTTCAGTGCTACTGGATGCTGTAGACAAACATCTCCAAGAATAAACATTGCATGTCTTATCGCCCACATCCCCTAGGGCGGATATAGTTAGCAGATATTAATAAATATCAAAAATGTATAAATATAAAAATATAAACATAGTAATAGTTATATTATTTCACATTTTAGGTGATAAAGTTGAAATTATAAGCTGTTGAGCCTTTCTAACAAACGATTGATAAACACGCGGTAATATTACTACAGTAAGTGCATTATGAAAAATTTTCAAAACTTAAAATTTGAATTGCAAAACATTCTGGCGTGGTACGCGAAAACAGATTTCAGTTTTGCAATCAGTGTGAAAATGTGATTCAGAAACGCTCATTCATTTAAAAACAAAAACAAATTCCATGCACAACAGTGCTAGTCTCCCCCTCTGCGTCCATTGGGAGGCCCAAGACTCGGAGACCTCCCCTAATCCGGAGGATGAGGATTTACAGAGTGCAAGCTCCTGTCATGCACGTCGAAACTCCCGCCAACATTTAGAACCCTGAAAGCACCCAGCAGATGAAAGGTGAAGTGAAATGGAGGGATAAGGAATTCTGGAAATACATATAATTAATCTTCCCAGCATCCCAGAGAAACCCCGAAAAAGCCAATGGGTCAGGAAGGTCGGCCACAGGGATCGAACCTACAACCTTCCGAATGCGAGCCTCATACGTCACCGCACAGCCAAACCCATGATCGTAACGTGGTTTTCCAGCTCAGAAGGCAAATATCTACTATCGCTAATATTCCTTTACTTTCATGTTGTAGGGCAAGCCACGGAGACGTACGCCGTATGCAAGGTCAGGGAGTCGACGCACGCACGCACGCACTCACGTGACGGTAAAACCCTTCAGTCTACGTACAGCAAGAGACTTCCCGCGAATATTCACTTTTCTTCCATCAAAGACTACATCCATATCCTCTCCAAACCATACTCCAACAAACAACCGTCCAGTTTGAACCAACTCATCCGGAGGCCCTGGCGAAACTTGCAAACGCTCTAGACTTGTGCTAGGCAACCCTTAGAAAACTCCTAAAACATATCCATAGCAACATATAGGTATTCTGCATCCTGACACAGGAAAATATAGATATTACTTTAGCTTCTAGCAATGCGGAGAAAAAAATCATTAATTGGAGGGTCACACAAGGTCAAACAACAAGTGATCATAATTTGATTTATTTTGACTTTCTGCTGGAGAAGAAGATACTTCAAGAAGATGTAGAAATAAGATATAATTTTAAAAGGGCAAATTGGGAACAAATGAGGCAAGAATTTAAAGAATTAGAATTACAATATACGGGATTATCAGTTGATTTTGATGCAAGAAACCTAACAGAAGCTATTAATCTAGCGGTATCAAGATCTGTTCCGAAATTAAAGATTTTTAATACTAAAGAGAAAATCTGGACAAATAAGTTACAGAAGCAAAGGTCAATAACCAGGAAATTGAGAAGAATTTATCAAAAATCGAACATATATATGGAAAGAGAAGAAAATTTGAGGAAATATAGGGAAGCCAAAAATAAATATAAATTATTATTAGAAGATACAAGAAAACAATACTGGGAGAAATTTGTTGAGCAAAACTTAAAAACGGATATCTGGGGACAACCATATAAAATCATCATGGATAAAATCAAGAAACCGGAAATATTAACAACTTTAGATAAAGGAAATGGACAAATGACAGAAAGTGGGGAAGAATCGGTAAAATTATTGTTACATACGTTACAATTATTACTTATGCTGCAGCAGTTTGGGCGGAAAGAATGGATAATGTGCAAATTAAAATGCTGCTAAGAAGAACCCAAAGAAAGATCTTATTAAGGCTAACAGGAGCAGTAAATACAACACCCACAATGGCACTGTTAGTCTCTACAGCAATATGGCCCATTGATCTATTGGTAAAATTAAAGGGAGCAAAATTCTGGCTAAAGAAAGGAAATTTAGAAAAAGTTTATAAAATTAGTGGTGTAAGAACAGATAAAATTTGGGAAGTAAAAAATGCTTTGAAAAATAAATGGCAAAATGAATGGTCGGAATGTGCTGTAGGTAGAAGAGTTTATGGATTTTTCCAGAATATTAGAGAAAGATTAAAATTAAATTTCATTCAACCAACAAAAGGATTCATTCATTATATAACTGGACATGGACCATATAAAACATATTGGAAAAAAATAAAAAAAAACGAATTCTGATATATGTAATATCTGTCAAGTACAAGATAACCCGGAGCATGCGATCTTTGAATGCGAAAGGTATGAAACTATGAATGTAGAAGAAAGGCATCAATTAGGAGGATATTATATAAATGATATAATTAGAAATCCAAATTTAATTGAAAAACTACAGTTTTTAACCAATTATGTTAGTAAAAAAGCTTGGGAAACTGAAAACATCGAGGTAGAATGGATTGAAAATGAACAAATTGAAATAGATGAGATAAGAAGATCTTCTAGATTACGAGACAGGCAGAGAAGAGGAAACGTAGCACTGTTGCAGGAGAAGGAGGAGTCCAGCCAGGGGAAGATGTAAATGAACTTATTTATACAAATGTAAATAAATTTTTAATATATAGTGCTGGTTACCAGTATTGGTATTTTGTTTTTTTAACCAGTTGTCCAGTCGCTGGAAACCAGTGGCATAGAGTTATAAGATAGCTGGAAGTTTTTAGGTTTATTTAAATTAATGTTTTCTTTTTTAGAATAGTGTAGATGTCTTAGTTATTTTCTTGTTAGTAGAATTAGATTTGCTGGAAACCAGTAACTTTAGGAAATTTTATGTTTTTGTTGTAGTTTTCTTTTGTTTTGTAGTTAGAAATTCTGAAACATATATTATAATGATGATTGTATATCAATAATTTTGGTTAAATAAATAGAAAATTTGAATAAATGCCCCGGTATAGTTGTCAAGGTGCCGGGGTATAATATTCAGATTTTATTTTATTTTATTTTATTTTTTTTTTATTTTATCCTGACACAATAAAAAACAGATGGCTCAAAAAATAAGTAAAACCCCAGCGCAACAGCCCATGAGGGGCCAAGGCTTGCCGCCCAGCCCCTGCGTCTCCCACTTCTGCCCATTGCAGGCGTCACTGGTGGGGTACAGTACCGGAGGGTGGGGCGTGGTCAGCGCCCCGAGTCCTTCCGGCCAGTTCTAATACCTTCTCGACCTGGAGTCGCTGCTTCTCCATCAAGTAGCTACTCAATTGGTCCCCCCCGAACGTAACGAGGCTGAGTGCACCCCGTGCCAGACCTCCCAGTGGGGGAAACTACATACCGGTATCAGAAATCGAACCCGGGTCGTCCGTGCCAGAGACAAGCGCGCTACCAACTGCGCTACAGAAGTGAGCCAAAAAATAAGTACCTAAACCAAAAATAGACTTTCACCAATCAGCCAAACCTAACATATCTACCCCTACTGCCCAAGCACGGCCAGCAGAGGGTAATATCCTGACCGGAAGAAAGACAGCAAGATGAACTGCAAGATCTACTGCAACCATCACATCCAAGTGTCAAGCACGGCCAGCAGAGCGTAATATCCTGACCGGGAGAAAGACAGCAAGATGAACTGCAAGATCTACTGCTACCATCACATCCAAGTGTCAAGCACGGCCAGCAGAGGGTAATATCCTGACCGGGAGAACGACAGCAAGATGAACTGCAAGATCTACTGCAACCATCACATCCAAGTGTCAAGCACGGCCAGCAGAGGGTAATATGCTGACCGGGAGAAAGACAGCAAGATGAACTGCAAGATCTACTGCTACCATCACATCCAAGTGTCAAGCACGGCCAGCAGAGGGTAATATCCTGACCGGGAGAAAGACAGCAAGATGAACTGCAAGATCTACTGCAACCATCACATCCAAGTGTCAAGCACGGCCAGCAGAGGGTAATATCCTGACCGGGAGAAAGACAGCAAGATGAACTGCAAGATCTACTGCTACCATCGCATCCAAGTGTCAAGCACGGCCAGCAGAGGGTAATATCCTGACCGGGAGAAAGACAGCAAGATGAACTGCAAGATCTACTGCTACCATCACATCCAAGTGTCAAGCACGGCCAGCAGAGGGTAATATCCTGACCGGGAGAAAGACAGCAAGATGAACTGCAAGATCTACTGCTACCATCACATCCAAGTGTCAAGCACGGCCAGCAGAGGGTAATATCCTGACCGGGAAAAATACAGCAAGATGAACTGCAAGATCTACTGCTACCATCACATCCAAGTGTCAAGCACGGCCAGCAGAGGGTAATATCCTGACCGGGAAAAACACAGCAAGATGAACTGCAAGATCTACTGCTACCATCACATCCAAGTGTCAAGCACGGCCAGCAGAGGGTAATATCCTGACCGGGAAAAACACAGCAAGATGAACTGCAAGATCTACTGCTACCATCACATCCAAGTGTCAAGCACGGCCAGCAGAGGGTAATATCCTGACCGGGAAAAACACAGCAAGATGAACTGCAAGATCTACTGCTACCATCACATCCAAGTGTCAAGCACGGCCAGCAGAGGGTAATATCCTGACCGGGAGAAAGACAGCAAGATGAACTGCAAGATCTACTGCTACCATCACATCCAAGTGTCAAGCACGGCCAGCAGAGGGTAATATCCTGACCGGGAGAAAGACAGCAAGATGAACTGCAAGATCTACTGCAACCATCACATCCAAGTGTCAAGCACGGCCAGCAGAGGGTAATATCCTGACCGGGAAAAACACAGCAAGATGAACTGCAAGATCTACTGCTACCATCACATCCAAGTGTCAAGCACGGCCAGCAGAGGGTAATATCCTGACCGGGAAAAACACAGCAAGATGAACTGCAAGATCTACTGCTACCATCACATCCAAGTGTCAAGCACGGCCAGCAGAGGGTAATATCCTGACCGGGAGAAAGACAGCAAGATGAACTGCAAGATCTACTGCTACCATCACATCCAAGTGTCAAGCACGGCCAGCAGAGGGTAATATCCTGACCGGGAAAAACACAGCAAGATGAACTGCAAGATCTACTGCTACCATCACATCCAAGTGTCAAGCACGGCCAGCAGAGGGTAATATCCTGACCGGGAGAAAGACAGCAAGATGAACTGCAAGATCTACTGCTACCATCACATCCAAGTGTCAAGCACGGCCAGCAGAGGGTAATATCCTGACCGGGAAAAACACAGCAAGATGAACTGCAAGATCTACTGCTACCATCACATCCAAGTGTCAAGCACGGCCAGCAGAGGGTAATATCCTGACCGGGAGAAAGACAGCAAGATGAACTGCAAGATCTACTGCAACCATCACATCCAAGTGTCAAGCACGGCCAGCAGAGGGTAATATCCTGACCGGGAAAAACACAGCAAGATGAACTGCAAGATCTACTGCTACCATCACATCCAAGTGTCAAGCACGGCCAGCAGAGGGTAATATCCTGACCGGGAGAAAGACAGCAAGATGAACTGCAAGATCTACTGCAACCATCACATCCAAGTGTCAAGCACGGCCAGCAGAGGGTAATATCCTGACCGGGAGAAAGACAGCAAGATGAACTGCAAGATCTACTGCAACCATCACATCCAAGTGTCAAGCACGGCCAGCAGAGGGTAATATCCTGACCGGGAGAAAGACAGCAAGATGAACTGCAAGATCTACTGCTACCATCACATACAAGTGTCAAGCACGGCCAGCAGAGGGTAATATCCTGACCAGGAGAAAGACAGCAAGATGAACTGCAAGATCTACTGCTACCATCACATCCAAGTGTCAAGCACGGCCAGCAGAGGGTAATATCCTGACCGGGAAAAACACAGCAAGATGAACTGCAAGATCTACTGCTACCATCACATCCAAGTGTCAAGCACGGCCAGCAGAGGGTAATATCCTGACCGGGAAAAACACAGCAAGATGAACTGCAAGATCTACTGCTACCATCACATCCAAGTGTCAAGCACGGCCAGCAGAGGGTAATATCCTGACCGGGAGAAAGACAGCAAGATGAACTGCAAGATCTACTGCTACCATCACATCCAAGTGTCAAGCACGGCCAGCAGAGGGTAATATCCTGACCGGGAGAAAGACAGCAAGATGAACTGCAAGATCTACTGCTACCATCACATCCAAGTGTCAAGCACGGCCAGCAGAGGGTAATATCCTGACCGGGAGAAAGACAGCAAGATGAACTGCAAGATCTACTGCTACCATCACATCCAAGTGTCAAGCACGGCCAGCAGAGGTTAATATCCTGACCGGGAAAAACACAGCAAGATGAACTGCAAGATCTACTGCTACCATCACATCCAAGTGTCAAGCACGGCCAGCAGAGGGTAATAAATATCCTGACCGGGAGAAAGACAGCAAGATGAACTGCAAGATCTACTGCAACCATCACATCCCAGTTCAAGCACCGGGTTACAGTGCATGTGCTGTGAGGAGGGAATTCCTTATACCCAAACATGCAGCCTTCTGCGCAAATATATGTTTCAAGTATATGGGTCAGCCAAGTTCAGTCTCTCCCTCTCTACTCTCTTGCCATAACCTTTCTCCTGGAGGTTTAATATAACTACGCTTGGTCGCACTAAGCCCTCTCTCACCTCATTTCTTCCTCCCAGAGGTTAATAATAGATAATATAACTAGACTCGGTCACACTATGAACCCTCTCACCTCATTCCTTCCCCCTGAAGGTGAATAATACACCATATACCTAGTCTTGGTCACACTAAGAACATTTTCATCATACTCTCTTTCACTGGAGGTCTATAAGACACAATATAACCAGTCTTAGTCACACTATGTACCCTCTCACCTCATTCCTTCCTCCTGGAGGTTTATAAGATACAATATAACTAGACTTGGTCACACTATATACCCTCACATCTCATTCCTTCCTCCTGGAGGTTTATAAGACACAATATAACTAGACTTGGTCACACTATGTACCCTCTCATCTCATTCCTTTCTCCTGGAGGTCTATAAGACACAATATAACTAGACTTGGTCATACTATGTACCCTCTCATCTCATTCCTTCCTCCTGGAGGTTTATAAGACACAATATAACTAGACTTGGTCACACTATGTATCCTCTCATCTCATTCCTTCCTCCTGGAGGTTTATAAGACACAATATAACTAGACTTGGTCACACTATGTATCCTCTCATCTCATTCCTTCCTCCTGGAGGTCTATAAGACACAATATAACTAGACTTGGTCACACTATGTACCCTCTCATCTCATTCCTTTCTCCTGGAGGTCTATAAGACACAATATAACTAGACTTGGTCACACTATGTACCCTTTCATCTCATTCCTTCCTCCTGGGGTCTATAAGACACAATATAACTAGACTTGGTCACACTATGTACCCTCTCATCTCATTCCTTTCTCCTGGAGGTCTATAAGACACAATATAACTAGACTTGGTCACACTATGTACCCTCTCATCTCATTCCTTCCTCCTGGGGTCTATAACACAATATGTCCTATTCTTCTTAAAAATGGCTCTAACTTCGTTGATGAAAATACTATATGTCTAATATATTTTTATTACAAATGAAATGCATATCTTTTATTTTCGGGGAATGTTCTCTTCATCCTAGATGACTTTTACATATTACAAAATGTTAAGCTTTTACGGTGATAATGATTAATTAGCTCTTCTCCGGTTACCAGGCGTGTAAATCCATAAACTGTTCCGAGCGTTCGGCCATACTGAACTGAATGGTCATCGGGAAATGAATAATTGATAATAAAAAGAGTTTAGATATTGCACAACTGGTAACCCGAGAAGTGCTAATTAATGATGATGTTTGCGTAAGAGAGAGAGAGAGAGAGAGAGAGAGAGAGAGAGAGAGAGAGAGAGCCTTATTACACTAACAACATAGAACTCCTTAGAGAACTCAGTTTGTGTCAGATCCTACATTTTTATGGAATGAACCACTTCGGAGATGTTCCTTGTTATTTGTTTGAACTGTTTAATATTTAATGCTTTTGTCTAATGGGAGGTCGTTATTCATTTGGCTTACTTCTTGGCCGTGCGAAGAGAGCAAAATTTCGAAGCCATCAGATAGTGACCAGCTCTTAAAAGATTTGACTGTCGCTTATAATCCTACATTCCAATTTAGAACCCACAAAGTGTGTAACATGACCATTTCTACAAACGTATATGTCGATTAACATGAAGTAACTTAAAAACTAGAAGTCGGTTAAAGACCAAAGTCGGTATTTAAGTTTAATGTCTATCAAGGATGCGACACGAAGATTTAGAAGAAAATTCCTCCGCTCTAAACTATCCTTTACATGGAAATTTTTTTGAAAATTTTGATTTTCTTTAAAATGGCTCCAACGATTTTGGTTAAAATGTCATATGTTTGAGATATTTTTATGGCAAACGAAATGTATATTTTAAATTTTCTGGCTATAGCCCATGAAGTCCTGTTTACTCTGGATGACTTTTGCATATTCTGGTAAACCGTAAGAGATAGACCAAATCATACTCCACAAAAACTGTAGATCTCGCTAAAGCACATAATTTATCTCCAATTTATTTTTTTTTTTTTTTTTTTTTTTTTTTTGTAGAGTGAACCATTTCGGTGATGTTCCTTGTTATTTGTGTGAGTTTTGGAAAACAAACTTTCGCCAAATGGAACGTCGTTATTCATTTTTTATATGTTAGCTGTGCAAGGAGAACGGAATTTGAAAGCTTTAAAAGATTTGACTATCGCACAAAGCCTACTGTATTCCCATATTCCCCTTGTACCTACAAGGAAATAAGCAATAAGATAATTTGCACAAATGTTTATCGCAACTAACACGAAGAAGATTTAGGAATAAGAGTCTGTAAGAATGGTTAGTACAAGAGTAGAGAAAGTCATGTGAGTGCAACACATCAGACTTTTTTCAATTAGTTACAAATATTAATTTTGTATCATTATTTTAACCGTTTTGAAAATTGCTCCACCCCAAGTAATTGTTTTTATTAATAATTTTAATTGAACTCTTTAGCAGCGTGTTAATAAATTGTATGAGAGCTTTTAATCATCGCACTCATGGGCGTCGCAAAGGGGGGGGGGCAAGGGAGGGCCGCGGCCCCCCCCCCCCTTGGAAGTTGGTGAACTTAATTTAATAGTAATTGATTGCACATTATTATTTTAATTTTGATGTAAAGAACAATGTTTATTTGGCACAAATTAACATGGTTATCTGCAACAAATAGGTATTATACATTTTGACAATAAATAAATGAATTAATATTATCTGATTGCAAACTTCCAACATGTGGCCCCCCCTTGGAAAAAAATCTGCCGACGCTCATGATCGCACTGGTTTTGGGAGGAAATAAATGTTGAACATGAGAATTAATCTGACAATATAAATATTATTTTAACGTCAGCAGTAAACGTCCTAATAAACGTTAATTCCATCATTTTTATATTGTTATTCACAAGCGGTGTCGTCATTGATTTATACCAAAAAGTACGGAACAATATGAAAATGAAAATGTGCACAAAAATGAAAACTCAGAAAAGAGAGTTTAAAAATGACAACGCTAAAAGAATACTGTTTCTGACTTTATGCTTCTTAAAAGCTACTTGGTGCATATTCAGATGTTCTTTTGTCTCTGCAGCTAATTTAGTATCTGAAGGTTCCTGCGCCCAACGCTTATCGTTGTTGACTACAACTTTATAGGGAGCTGGGCTTACAGGCGGACATTTAAATCGCTATATGACGGCCTTTAGAAGGCCATGAACTTATAAAAGTCACAGAGAACTAAAGTAGGTTTGTAGTTTAAAATAACATTTAAATCTATATTTAGGAATACTGATATCATTTTGTCCTTTTTTTTTCACAGCTATTTTCTTAAGGTGAAAGGTGATTAAACTTCGTTAAAAATTACGTTTTTTGTGATAAAATAATTTCAGTCGTAAACTTTAAGACACAAATAAGTTTTTTTTTTTTTTTTTTTTTTTTTTTTTTTTTTTTCTTTCCCACTTGGCGGATATAAAACTGCTGATTAACTTAAGTGGATAAATGGACAAGTGCATGCCTATTAATGCACACGTACACTTTTAAACATTTGCTTTCTCGTAAATCTTTCAGCATTTTTACTTTGTGTACTAGTAAATAGAAGTACCTATTGTATTCCACCCAAAAATTCGATATCCAGATTTCACCGGAAATATATGTTTTGTGGCACCCTGGATAAAAAAAAGCAGTATTAGAAAAAGGTACGCGCGCGTGTGTGTCAGTCTGTGCACAGCATGGTAAGAAAGGTCGTCCACGGGGATCGAACCTGCGACCTCCCGAATGGGACCACAGAGGTTACCCCCCCCCCCCCTCCCGAGACATCCCGCTCGGTGTCCTTTGTCTAAAAATGCTTTCTTTTCGGAATCAGAGAGTCACAAAACATGTATTTTTGCTGAAATCTCGATATCAAATTTTTGGATCGATTACAATACTTTCCCAACTAGTAAATTAAGGAGGAATGTAGGCAATAGGACAAGCTTTCACGTGCTGATATTTTGACTAGGTACTCCTAATCAAATACACTTTCATTATTTTGCACCAATTTTCAGCAAGTTTGCAGCAGGTAGAATGAGTACATATTGCCACAAAATGGCGTCCCTTGTGGGAAAGTAGGCTCCCAAATTCCTCAACAACACAGGAACATGCGTGCGTGCTTGTAGACCGCTGCGGGCCATATTACCTTCAATACGTTCGCCTCATTAGAGGAATATTCCGATTTGCTCACAAATAAATCTTCAAAGTCAAACAGGGCGTTATCCACTTGGAAAGAAGTTTCCCTCTGGCCCCTGACTATAAGCTACGTAGGTAACAGTTTCATTTCCATCAGGAGTAAACTCCCAGCCAGCCTGCCTGTCTGCCTGCCTGCCTGTCTGCCAGCCTGTCTGCCTGCCTGCCTGTCTGCCAGCCTGTCTGCCTGCCTGCCTGTCTGCCAGCCTGTCTGCCTGCCTGCCTGGCTGCCTGCCTGCCTGTCTGCCAGCCTGCCTGTCTGCCAGCCTGTCTGCCAACCTGCCTGTCTGCCAGCCTGTCTGCCTGTCTGCCTGTCTGCCTGCCTGTCTGCCAGCCTGCCTGTCTGTCTGCCTGCCAGCCTGTCTGCCTGCCTGTCTGCCTGCCTGTCTGTCTGCCTGCCTGTCTGCCTGCCTGTCTGCCAGCCTGCCTGTCTGCCTGCCTGTCTGCCAGCCTGCCTGCCTGCCTGCCTGCCTGTCCGCCTGCCTGTCTGCCAGCCTGCCTGCCTGCCTGTCTGCCAGCCTGCCTGTCTGCCTGCCTGTCTGCCAGCCTGCCTGTCTGCCAGCCTGTCTACCTGTCTGCCAGCCTGCCTGTCTGCCTGTCTGCCTGCCTGCCTGCCTGTCTGCCTGCCAGCCTGCCTGGCTGTCTGCCTGCCTGTCTGCCAGCCTGCCTGTCTGCCAGCCTGTCTGCCTGCCTGCCTGCCTGCCTACCTGCCTGTCTGCCTGCCAGCATGCCTGTCTGCCTGCCTGCCTGCCTGGCTGTCTGCCAGCCTGCCTGCCAGCCTGCCTGTCTGCCAGCCTGTCTGTCTGCCTGCCTGTCTGCCTGCCTGTCTGCCTGTCTGCCAGCCTGTCTGCCTGCCTGTCTGTCTGCCTGTCTGCCAGCCTGTCTGCCTGCTTGGCTGCCTGCCTGCCTGTCTGCCTGCCTGTCTGCCTGCCTGCCAGTCAGCCAGCCTGCCTGCCTGTCTGCCTGCCAGCCTGCCTGTCAGCCAGCCTGCCTGCCAGCCTGCCTGCCTGCCTGCCTGCCAACCTGCCTGCCTGCCTCCCTGTCTGCCTGCCCGCCAGCCTGCCTGTCTGCTTGCCTGCCCGCCAGCCTGCCTGTCTGCTTGCCTGTCTGCCTGCCTGCCTGTCTGCCTGCCAGCCTGCCAGCCCGCCTGCCTGCCTGCCAGCCTGTCTGCCTGCCTGCCAGTCTGCCTGCCTGCCAGCCCGCCTGCCTGCCTGTCTGTCTGCCAGCCCGCCTGCCTGCCTGCCTGCCAGCCCGCCTGCCTGTCTGCCTGCCAGCCCGCCTGCCTGCCTGCCAGTCTGCCTGCCAGCCTGCCTGCCTGTCTGGCATGCTCCATTTCCATCTTCTCTTCCTTCTGCTTACTTATGGTGTTCCACACAAAAGGTTGAGATCAAGACTTTGTTTTTAAAAAAAATCTGATGTGTTACACTCACATGACTTTTTCTACTCTTGTACTAACCATTCTTACAAACTCTTATTCCTATATCTTCATGTTAGTTGAGATAAACATTTGTACAAATTATCTTATTGCTTATTTCCTTGTAGGTGTAAGGGGAATATGGGTATACAGTAGGCTTTGTGCGATAGTCAAATGTTTTAAAGCTTTGAGATTCCGTTCTCTTTGCCGGGTTAGCATATAAAAATGAATAACGGTCTTCCATTTGACATAAGCAGTTCTCCAAAACTCACACAAATAAACTTCGAAATGGTTCACATAACAAAAAAAATTATTTGGACATAAATTGTGTGTTTTAGCAAGATCTACATTTCTGTATACTAAGATTTGGTCCATCTCTTACGGTTTACCAGTCATGTAAAAGTCATCCAGAGTAAACAGAGCTACATGGGCTATAATAGAAAATTCAAGCTATACTTTTCATTTGTCATAAAAATATCTCAAATATATGGCATTTTAATTAAAATCGTTAGAGCCATTTTCCAGAAAATAAAAATGTTCGATAATTTTCCAAGGTCAGTTTAGGGCGGAGGAATTTTCTTCAAAATCTTCGTGTCGCATCCTTAAAAGATATTAAACTTAAATACCAACTTTGGTTTTTAACCGACTTTTCGTTTTTGAGTTATGCTGTTCACAGACAAACACACACACACACACACACACACACACACACACACACACACACACACACACACACACACACAAAACACACACACACACACACACACACACACGGACCTTTTTCTAAAGATGACTTTCTTTATTTAGGTGGCCTCAAAACATATATTTCCGGTGAAATCTCGATATCGAATTTTTGGGTGAAATACAGTACTTCCTCTACTTATACGTAGTAGAGAAAGTAAAAGACATCCGGATAACCCATCCCAACCGAGATTCGAACTCGGGACCTCTTGAATGTGAAGCAGATCACGCTAGCACTACACTACAGAGACGGGCCAGTCACGTTAAGTCAAGTTCATTGTAATCCCGGCAAAACACAAAAAGGGATGTGGTAGAATCTCAGAACGTGATATTTGTGTTTCAGCATCTTCCACGGATGCGATTTGCAAGAATATTCTTTCACACAAAACTACATAACTATTTCTGTAATAGCAATGAAAAGCACAAATTGGTGAAGTACTAAACGGCAAGTCTCCTTACCCTACCCCCAAATGTGTGATAAACCGAGCGTGGTCTTTAGGCACTACGGATCGCCGATAATTGATCACAATACATTTCTGAATATTGTAATAAACTGTAAGACACGAATTTTAGAAAATCACAATCTAAAGTGACCACAGCACAAAATTAGCCAACGGAACACCTGTGCCCTTTTATTTGGCCTGCTTTCGGTCGCCCTTTCAGAACGGTGGTCAGCCTAACAAACTCAACGTGCTGTCTTCCGTCTGCCCAAATGATAAAGTGTTTTACGCAACAACCACACAGTGTGTCAGCAGTGGGATATAAAAGCTAAGATTGAGAAAATACCAAAAACCATTCGTTGGAATGGAGAAAATGGAAAGGGAAAGGAATAATCTAAAGCCTGGAATGGATAAGATACGAAGTTAAACAATGAAAGTCAATTCCGCAATGGAGGCGAAAATGGAATCTGGATGGAAAAGATACAAACAAAAATGTGGGCTGTGAAGAATGATATAAAGACAGAATGCGCAAGATGAAGATCGAGCTAACGACTAAAATTGACGAAAAACTGGTTGGCGTGAAGAGACAAGGAAAAGCCTGGCGGAAAGATGAAAGGCCTTGACCAACGCATGCATGTCCTGGAGGATTTCGGGAAATGGCTTAGCGTCCTGCAAGGAGGAGTCGATGACAGCGCCAAGGAGTTGAAAGGCATAATGAGAGAAAAACCTGACGGAAGTCTTGAGGACTTGAAAGTAGAGACGCCAAAACATGATACATCTGCACGCATCAAGTCGCCCAAATTTGAAGGAATGGTAACTTTCGAAGTCTGCTGCCAACAATTCGAACAATTCGACAACCGATGATCAGCAAGGAAGAAAGCCTCACAGCTAAAAGCTAACTTTCAGAGATGGGCAGCAGAAGTTTTCAATGCGATTCTGACGCTGGTGGTATCGGAGACATATAAAAGGCCCTCAGAAATTGGTTTGGGAAGCACCGTTTGTTCGTAACCTATTGTAGCCAGCTCAAGTCCTGGCTGCAACACAAAAGGAGGTTCCGCGGGAGTTCGTTCTGGAAATTGAATCTCCCGTCTACTTAAATTGTGTTCCAGGAAGTTGTCCACTCCCTTGTCAACGGGATAAGTGACGCCGAAATATGACAGCGTTTGATCCTCGGTGATTACAAGACTATTCACCAGGTGCTAACATCCACATTGTGAATGGAAATGGCCAACGTAACAACTACCTCCACCTCCAAGAAGACCAGGAGTACTGTCCACACCAAACCGACGTGGCAAGGGGCACATCTGGGTCGTCATCAATACCCCCTCGAGGACACTGCAACCTTGGGCAGAGGAATAGATGACAGACTCGGACGGCTGGATACAAGTGAAGCGGTGCCAGATACTGGCGAAAACGGGTGCAGCTGTGACCGTAATCAGAACTGACGAGGTGAAGAGCTTGCAGTCAAGTAAACCGACTCCGCCGTACCAGATAATGAAAGCATTTGGCGATATCTTGCCTGTGAAGAAGGCCCTGGTGGAAAAATTGATTTTGTTGCTTAACGACGCCTCGCCGGTGTACCGGAATTTTGTCCCGCAGGAGTTCTTTTACATGCTAGTAAATTTACTGACATGGAGCTGTCGTTTTTAAGCACACTTAAAAACCACGGTCCGGGCCGGATTTGAACCCGCGACCTTGGGATCAGTAGGCTCTAGTGGAGCTTACCCTGGGACACAGCATTGAAAGTCTGTGAATGTTCGTCGCGGGGGTGGTTGAGGATATTGTACTGGGACTAGATGTCATCAGAAGGCAGAGGCGACGATCGAGGTGATTCAGAAGATGCGTGTGGGAGGCTAGCGATCAAGGAACTCGATTTTTGACCGGAAGACACCATAAAAAGGGCATTATTGCCTTACCGGGAGAAGTGTCGCAGTGCGATGGATCCCAAGAACTCGCACCGTCGCAAGATCTGAGACCCCGGCCGGAAGACTTCCTAAAGAGGGAGGACGACCATGTGACCACGGCACAACTAGAGAGGGGCCGGCATCTACTTAGACAGTACCAGTCTGTCTTCAGCTAAGGGGACAGCGATTACGACCGAGTATTCCAGCACGTCCACACAGGGGACACCGACCAGCCCGACAACCATCGAGACGTGTTCCTCTGGCGAATTAAGTTGAAGCACGGGACATGCTGGAGGATATGTGAAGCAGGGAGATCATCGAAGATTCCGACAGCCCTCGGTGCTCCTCCGCAGTGTTGGTGAAGAAGGAAAAGATACGCTTCTGCGTGGACTAGAGGAAGTTGCATGTTGACATCCGAAAGAACTTTTCTCTTATCCCGGATTGACGATACCATGGACACTTTTTCTTGATATCCGTTGTTTTCTATATTGGATTTGAAATCGGGATACCGGCAAGAGACTGTCCAGAGACTGCCTTCTCGACAGGCCAAGGTCTTTGGCAGTTTACGATTATAATATTTGGCCTCTGCAATGCCCAGCCATCTTCCATAGCCTCATGGAGTCAATGTCGATGGGGTTGACGTACGACGCCTCCTGCTACATATGGGCATTATCGTCATATTCAGGACCTTCGAAGACCGTCTCGAGAATTTGGCCAAGGTTTTACAGAGACCGCAGGCAGTCAATCTGAAGCTAAATCCAAAGAAATACCAACTCTTCTACAAAAAAGTTAACTACTTAGCCCACATAGTTTCACCAACTGGAGCGGCTACCTAACCGGAGAAGCCTCAGGCGTGATAGATTGCCCTCGCCTGAAAGATAAACGAGTTACGCAGTTTTCTGGGGCAATGTAGCCACTACCGTTGGTTTCTTAGGGGCTTTTCCAACATCATGAAGCCCCTCACTAATCTGATGAAAGAATGTCGGTCTTACAGGTGGACAGAAGAGGCCGAGACTGCGTTCCTGGTGTTTAAGTCAGCACTATGCAGTGCACCTGTTTTAGGTTGCCCATAATCGGGCGGCGATTTTGTCACGAAGCCAACGCCAGCGACAGCGATATTGGAGGGCACTATCCCAGGTACATGATGGACTGGAAAGGGTAGTAGTGCAGTACAGTAAGACGCTTTACAAGGCGGAAACGAATTACCGCGTCACTCGGCGAGAGCTCCTGGCAGAGGTGAAGGCGCCGAAACATTTCCATAAACACCTGTACGATCTGCCATTCCACCTGAGGACTAACCACTCCGCCCTTACCTGACTGTTGAGCTTTAAGAACTGAAAATTAGAGCCTCCAAGAATAAAACTTCACATCACAATAGCGGAGAGGAAGGAGCCACTCCAGTGCAGATGCATTGCATTAAAGTCTGCACTAATACTCCAAAACCTTGTGATTTCAATGGTGCCTGCAGATGGATGGAAATGAATTTGCCTGAGGAAGGAGCAGCTGGTGGGACTCCTTAAAGACCAAAGAAGATATGTTGCTCAGAGTTTGCAAGTCATCTCATGGGAAGACCCAGAAAAATAAGCCGATGAAAGTCCTGAAGGAAGTACAAACAGGGACTTTAAGAGGACATCTTGCACCCAGCCAAACAATCGACAAGCTCCGACAAAGGTAATGGTACTGATTGAAGCTATGGGGCAGAAGCTGAGAGGTGGTGCCACCAATGTCATGTGTGCATGATGAGTTGTGGCCCAGTTAGCAGTAATGGACACTACAAAAGTATAACGTGGTAGCACCATTCCAACGCATCACAATCGACATAGCTGGATCACTCCTTGCATCTGAGGTAACCAGAATTTGCTGTTGGTCATACATTACTTCACCAAGCGGCTGGAGATGTATGACATCCATAAACAGGAGACAAAGATGTTCGCGGACTGCCTCATGGAAGAACTGTTCTGCCGCTTTGGAGTACCACTGAAACTACATGGGTGATCAGGGCACAAACTTCTAGTCAAACCTAACGAGAAAAGCACTGGAGTGCACAAGTCAAGCATGTCTTTCCACCTGCAGCCAGATGGCATGTCTAAGTGGTATATCAAGACTCTTGAAGATTTCAGGCTGTCATTTTTTTGCTGGCCTACACAAGGCGACACCACCTGGTTGAGGTCAACCAGCCAGGTCTTTGGTGGGAGCTGGTGCTCTATGCAGCCTGGTGTTTATGTAACCTCCTGGAGGAGAACAGCCAGCAAAAAAAAACTTGGAGAACCTCATGGTCCATTGCAAAGGCATTAAAATTCATATTTAAGTTCACCATTTTCGAAGGATGTAACATGGATATTTAATAAAAATTATCCATCCCAGACTATCTTTTAAATAGAAAAATGTAATTTTTTATTTTCTACAAAATGGCTCTGACAATTTTGGTTAAAATAATATGTTTAAAATGTTTATGTCACAATAAAATGTATATCTTGGATTTTGTGCCAATAGCCCATGAAGTTCTCTTAATGAATTTTTTAGAATTTTGTATAACTGGTTCTAAAGTAGGAACAAATTGAAACTAAAAACTTCACTTATCTTAGTAAATCTTTGCACCAACAACTTGCAATATTACTAAGATAAGTCAAGTTTTTAGTTTCTAATTTGTTCTTACTTTAGAATCTTGTTGCTTCACTGTTAATAGCATCAATTTCCTTAATTAATTGTATAACTGGTACTACCATAAGAGAGATAGAGATTTAAATGTAGGTAGATCAAAAACACAATTTATTTCAAGTAATTTTTTTGTGATATTAGCTATTTCTGGGCCATGCACTGTTTAAGTTTTTCAATACATCATTTTTGAAATGCTGTCACTATTCAGTTGTTTCTTGTAATATCTTATAAAGAGTATGGAATTTGAAAAATAACATATGATAACTCACTTTTTAAACACTTGACTATCTGTCAGCCTCTTATGTCCATCTTGTACTTACAGAAAAATGTGTAATAAAACTATTTCCATAAATGTTTATCTTAACATGATAGAAAATTTAACTTTTGGAAGAATAGTTTGTAAAACCACATAAAAATATGGATATAACACATACATATACTGTTTGGAATGGTTACAAAACAATGGTTATGTTGTTTATTTCCAAGTTGTATTGTGGCTGGAAGCTCCTACAGTAATTTTGGTTTCATTCCACTAGGGGCATCCCTACTGCCAACCATGCAATGTGCATGGTCCCAGTGTATTAACTTTTTTTTTCTTTACCTGATTACCCTCCCCTTATGCAGGACTTACTCCCCCTAGGACTTACAAGCCAATGCTTAGAGTGAGACGTCTGTCAGGGAGCACAGGAACCTAAGGACCGGACAGAGTGAACACCTGGAAGTGGGTGGTCCGTATGATAGTGAGGAAGAGGATGATATGAAATGCCCTGGCAGCCCTTCGTCCACCACGAATACCACATGTGGGTCCCTGGGATCGAACCTGACCACCTAGGTAGCAGGCAAATGTTCTAACTGCTTGGCCACGGCACCACCCATGTATTAACATTTGTAATAAAATAATATGTGCTTCAGCTTTACTTGCATGATAATTAAAATTGCAATGGGCATATACGTACTTTGAGTGTACCAGCATTCCAGGCTGCAACGTTAGTCATAAGATTTTTATTTTTGTACACATTTTACAGTTTAAGTCCATTAGAATTCTTAATGACAGAGATTGAAAACATGAAACCTGTAATATAATAATGTAATCAAACCAATAATGAACAAGATACTGATTGTATATAGTATTGCCATTTCCACAAGCCTGCACCCACAAATATGCACGCATACACACACAAGCACCCATGTATCTTTGCTGCAGAACCTACAATCTTGACAAAACAGTATGTTTGACAAATCAAAATGAGAGATGAGACTTATTCGCTGGATGAAGAAAATTGGTTCTTTTTGGTACTTAATTCTATCTATTGATGCTTATGCTTATTGATGATGATTTGGTTATTTGGATGAAAATTACCAAGATTTTCTTAAAATTCTATCTGGCTAAGTGCTCATTGATGATTACTAAGATAAGTCAAAGCAAGAACATGATGAATAAGGAAAAAATTGAAGCTATTAACAGTGAAGCAACAAGATTCTAAAGTAAGAACAAATTAGAAACTAAAAACTTCACTTATCTTAGTAATGATGACTTTGATGGATTTAGAGTGTTTCCTAAATATTTACCAGAATCTAGGCAATTTTCTTACTTTTTTCTGCCACTTCATTATGTTCATAGAACTTCCATACATATAACAATCATGATCCATGTTTCTCTTGTCTTGTATGCTTTCTAAAATAAAAATAGTCTTCAACAGTGTCCATTATTTTCCTTTTCCCTTACAAAGACTTTTGGCACCTTCATCACTTTGCTGTGGCATGCTTCATTTGTTGCGTAAGGAACAGGGTTTCGGTTAGAAAATTAAAACTACCAGTACTCAACTAATGCTTGAAATTTTTCCAAACTGTCTAGAAGGGAGATTCCTGCCTAGGAGATTCCTCTTGCTGATCGCAACTCAGCAAAAGCCAAAATGTCACATAATATGGCATTGGATCAAATTTAGAAACACAAGATCCAGTTAGATCAATGAGTTGAGGAGGTCTTCTTTAGTTCTTTGGAGTTTGATTGTATAGGTCATATAGTTTTCTAAGAATATATAAAAATAATTTGTTATTTGGAATAATTCACAAGCACTTGTCTGTGCAATCCCAGATTATGATAGATGTAAAAAATTGTTTAAGTTGCACCTCTAGAATTCTGCCTACTATTGCTGAGGTACTGCTACATAACAAAATACATGAGACATTATTTCAAATATTCTTTGACATAAAAGTTTACACTTAACTTAGTTTGATTAAGCAGTCTACAATAATTTCATTCAGGAGGATAAAACTAACTTATTTTTCTTTAGATTCATTTACATACAGCGTACAGTAAAAACAAATCTCTCTTCAATATTATCGTCTCCCCTCCATTAGGTATTATAAGGTTATTTTCTGATCAGTTAATTATAAGAATTATAATGAAAACTGAGTCAGATTGAAACACTTAACATCATTTACATTTAATTAGTCTTGACCGTCTTAACTTGCTCCCATCATCAGAATTAACCAACTGGTTCTTGTTGATGTTGTTTGATGTGTGGTTGGTTGGGCTCACATCTAGAGGTGAGCTGATGAACTTCCATAAAGGATTTGGTGGAGGCAAATCCCAGTTCATTACGCAGAGTTTGTTTCTTAAGATATGAATTTTCTCCCAGGTTTCCAACTCTGCAGTGTGTTTTGTAGCTTTTAAAAGTTTTATGTTCAGCGTAATGTTGTGGTTGGATGTCCAAAAATGGTGTGCAACTGCAGATTTATCCATGTGTTTGTATTTGATGAATCTCATGTGTTCTTTTAGCCTGGTTTCTAAATTCCTCTTGGTTTTCCCTATATAAATCTGGTCACAATCTGGGCAACCGATTTGATAGATTCCTCCTTTTTTGTTCTCTGGTATCTGGTCCTTTAACTTGTTGCACGTGTTGCACTTGTTTACATGTAAGTGATGTTGAATGTTTCAATTAGACTTGGATTTCATTATAATTTAGATTCACACCACTATTACCAGCTTATTAAAAAAGTATGTAAATTATTAGAATTTTATCCAAACAAGTAAACATGGATGTTCTTGTAAAAGCAATATGCACTGCATGTTTCAGAACTTCTGGCACTCACTTTGGACAATTCTATAACTACTGGTGCTGAATACTGCCCAATTAAACCCCTGGTCAGGAACTGCATTATTATCCGAGTAAAACTGTGGCTCAGATTCCTTGTATCAACACTGTTCACTCTAAACATTATGTGGCTGTCACCTCCTTGACAGGTTGGGGATGAATGATATCAAAAGAAACATTGTACCTGTTTGGAGATCCTCTTGATGAAGATCTTTCTGCTACAGCCATTGCCAAAGTCCAACAAATTTAGTATCCTGGCTAGGAAATTTAATGGAGGTTCAGTGGAGAGCATGGATTCTGGCTTGGGTTCAATATCCTCAAGTGGGTTGAAGGTCTCTGTTGAAGGGTTCTAGATAATGGGAACAGGCAGGAACATAAATACAAAAGAAAGGAAGTTGAATTTCAATATTAGTTTTTCAAAGGAATTCTTAGAATAAGTTTCTTGAAAGAAATGTAAGGTAATGAGGAAATGCATTAAAGCATGGCACTGACCTGTTACATTGGTTATTAAAATGTAAAATAATGAGAACCATGAAGTTTAAACACAGAAACTGCAACCTACACACATTAAAGTAACATACACTAACACAGGAGCTAAGAACCAAGCTTATGGGGAGTTGGGTGGTAGGCAGTTGTACAGATAAATACAGGTAAGTAGATATGGTAGTTCTTTAGCCTGCATAACGCCAAAGCACTATCGACACATAACAAGAATCCTTTTCCTCATCTCCAGAACATTCTAGAATGTTCTGTGGAAAATTCTAGCAACTATATCAGCCAGTGTGTTTGCAAGAATTGTTAATGAGATGATGAGTGCAACTTCAAGGGTGGTTCTACAGGTGAGTTTGTGACATAGAGTGAATGTTGCTAATGCGACAGATTCAGAGACGTATTTGTTTGGATTCCCAGTATGTGAACCTCCAAAGAAGAGGCTGCATCATGTGCATTTCATTAAATCTTATGTCCAAAGTAAAGTGGAGTGACAGCGAAAACTGAACAAGATCACCTTAGTAAAAGGACAGTAAACACTGGACAATGTCACATGCATCTGCATGGCTCAGCTGCTTAGGCACCCTTCTGATCCCATGGTTGCAGTTCATACCTGATCCTGACCAATGATTTCTAAGTGGACTTAAAATGGCAGTGAGTAGATTTACTGGCATGTAAAAAACTCCTGTTTTAAGGACCCTTTAGACAAAGTCACAAAATATTCTGAAGTTTTACTTTCTTTATCTGAAAATTTGATATCATAGTTTTACTGGAAATAAAAGTTTTGAGGCCCACTGAATTGGAAGAAAAGTCCTGCGTTTCAAAAAAGAAAGGTCCACAGTGTCTGTGAACAGCATAATTATGAGCATAAAATCTGATAAATACCAAACTGGTATTTAAGTTCAGTATCTTTCCAAAATGTGACATGAACATTTTCAACAAAGTTTCGCCACCCCCAACCTACCCTTTATGTGCAAATCTTTTCATTCCCTCCCCTCTCAAAAATGTCTAATTATTTTCATTAAAATAACTGTGCGTGTGTGTGTGTGGGGGGGGGGGGGGGAATATATGATAAATGATGATATGACATTGACAAACCCATATCATCATTTGCAAATATAATTAGTGTGGGTTTTGATATTGGACTGCGTGAATGAGAAAGTGATACAGAATGTGATAATGCAGCTTTAATGAGGTGTGCACATTGTTCTCTTCCACTTTGTTTTAACCACTTCATCAAAACTCTGCATCTGCACTTTGAGGACCAGGGTTACCAATGTTTAAAAGTAAAATTATCATACAGGCCACTCAAAATTATAGATTTGGATTCAAAATTATCATACATCATAAACCAAATGCTGCAACAATAGATGTATCAGCATAACATTTGTGAAAATGTAATAATATTGGTGTTTATGGTATTCACTTACAAGATTGATGACCTCAATCAGTATTACAACTTTAGTACTTATATTTCTTGCACTGTTCATCTGAAAGTTCATCATCTTCCTCAACTGCTGCAGCATTATACAAATTTGTTGTTGAGATAAACTGTAACATCTTCTCGGTGGCTTGCTGATTTCCGGACCCACCACATTCTTCCATAAGCTGAGACGACCAAATAAGTCCATTTACTGTATCTAGTGCCAATCTGTTTCTAATTGGTTTTTATTAAACCTAATTTGGAAAAAACTCTTTCACAAGATGTGTTTCTGTGGGGCAATGAAATCACTGATAATGCAACTTTTGCCAGTTCTTTGAAATCAGTATTTCCACCAAGGTGACATGTGTTTAACAGGAGTTCAGAAATTGCCAGGTTCAGGCATGTTCTTTATTTCACACAGAATATCACGTACTCCGAGTTTTCTCCATTGATCATCAATTTTCTGAGTACCTTATATATTGAAATTACCAGATCTGGACACACTGGCAACAAGAGGATAAAGGGTGGAAGGATTAGTAGGATATGAAATGGTTACCTTAGAAGGGTGGAGACAGGCCATGAGGGTAAAAATGCTGTCGCTATTTGTAATTAATTTGATTTCGTTGGTGTGACAAACCAGTGAAAATTATATTTCACCGGTATCTAAGTTATCGCACACCTCCATAATTAGCGTATGGGTTGACAACCATGAGTACAAACATTCAAATTATCGTATGCCCCCATAATTATCGTATGGGTTGGCAACCCTGTTGAGGACTAATGTAAGCACTATCAGATGTGTAGTATGTATATTTTGCGCTATTATAAATAATTTAAGCAGAGGGTTTTAGGCACTGTTGATTGAAAATGTAATGATACACTGATGTCATTGAATTACAAATAATTTCCCTCCTATGGTATTGATATCTTGGTACTTTGTTTCTCTCTATTAGAATGTCACTTGAAGTACAATGCAATGTTTTGCATGGAAATGACACAGACCACTGTTTTGTTTATGATTGATTGTTATTCTAAGCCCGTTTTCACGAGGTTTCGAGTGTTCGAGGTCAAAGGTGTCCCTTGTAAGCGTTGTTGGTGTTTGGCACACTTTGTATAAACAACAAAAGCATCCTATATCTTCATTTTCTGTGAATAACCTCTGGAAGTCCTCTTCGTTCACAAGGAATTTTGTATTTAGTATAATGGGAAAACCACAACTGAGTAAAATGTATTCTCTCTTTAAACACACAATTTATTGCAAATAACTTTTTATGTAGCATTAGCCATTTCCTAGATATCCATTATAACTGTTTTGAAGTTTTCAACACTAGCATTTTCTCACAGTGCTGTCATAATTCACTGTTTCTTGGCATGCCTTGGAGAGAGTTTGGAATTTCAAGGCCAGTATATAGCACCTAGCTTTTAAACATCTGGCTACTGATTTGATTTCTCCTATCCCACTTGTACTCACAACAAAAGTCTTATGAAACTTTTTTGCAAAGGTTTTATCTTGGTAAAACATAAATTTCTGTAACAATAACTAATTTATAGAAGTTGTATAAAAATAAGGGACACTAAATAGAGAAAGACGTAAATGTTATTTATTTATGCCAACAAACTTACTGTTGGTGTTTTTAAACACACAAGCCGTGTGTGGGCAAAGTTACAACGTAAATGTTGTTGTTAGCTAATGCTGGATTTCTGACAATGAAGTCATTAATCCTCTTGCTCTCCAATATTTTTCACTGATGGATGGGGCACTAGAAGTGGCCGGGCATATTTGAAGGTGGTCTCGATCCATTTCCTCTTGCAGATCACATAGAGGACAGAGTGGTGAAGAATATATCCCAATTCTGTTTAAATGTAAATGTAACACCTCTGATTTATCATTTGCAAAATTTGTGCAGTCTTTCTTCAATATTCATTGTTTACTGCATTTTTAGCAGAGTACGAAAAAAGTTGCTGCCTGAAATAAAACAGAGAAAGTCAGGATGGGGCAAGAATGCTAAGGTACATGTCCAGAAAGGAAAATGGAAAACAACCTGACTGCACAAGGATAGGCCTATAAACAAATGGAATGGTGTGGTGCTGTCTTATAAAACAATACGCACATACTAATGTATAAAATTTTATTAAATACAATATCTTCTTAGTTTTTCAAACAAATTAACACTTTATAACATATCAGACTCAAATGTCAGTTAACATGAAGCAGTCACTGGCATGGTAACTGTCAAAACCTGCAATTAAAAACAGAAGGAGTAAAATAATTGCAATTCCTTTAAAAATGTGCATTTTGTAAGTTTGTTAAAATTAGGATTAGTGCCACACAAATGCTTAGCTATTATTCATATGGTGAAATTTGTTAATATGTTTTCAAGACACAAAATGGAAATTCAAGTTGACCTGTATTTCACACAGATTTCTTATTTCTCTTTAGTAATATACGGAGCCTTTGTGCACAATTGCTTGTCCTACACTACGCTATTTCTAACTGGTTCTGTTTCCTCTGTTTGTGCCAGAAGGTCAATTGATGCACAAGTTGCTTGAACAGAGGTTAATTAGTTGTGAGAACATGTGTTTCAGTGTTTGGTATGTTAGCGCTGTTATGATGTCAAAAACCTGTGTACATTAGCACACAGAATCTTCTTGCAAGACTCCTATAACAACAAACTCACAACTGAGACAGCGATTTGTAGCATGAATTATGTGTCTGAGTGAATTGATGAGAACGTTCACTCTAGTATTTCCCATGTCAACTTGTGTCAATTGAATGCATATAAATTTCCTGCTATGTGAGTGTTGTGGTTAAATTTGTAAACATCATTTTAGAATCTGAAGCTGTTCAGCAATGGGAAACATGGCCAACATCGATTGTAAGAAAAAGTTACTAAACCCCTAGCACAACAGCCCATGAAGGGCCAAGATTTGATGCCTAGGTGCTGCGTCCCCCACATCTGCCCACTACAGGCGTCATTGGTGGGGTGCAGTACTGAAGGGTGGGGCGTGGTCAGCACCCCAACCCCTCCCGGCCAGTTATACAGCCTTCTCGACCTGGGGCCGATCAAGTAGCTCCTCAGTTGGTCCCCCAGGACCTAATGAGGCAGAGTGCACCCCGTGCCAGACCTCCCAGAGAGGATAAGATCTCCATGCTGGTACCGGGGATCGAACCCGGGTCCTCTGTGCCAGAGGCAGGTGCACTATCAACTGTGCTATGAAGGCGTCTCAGAAAAAGTTACTATCAATAACAAAAGAGAAACAATGGTTGTTGGCCATGTAACAAAGAAGAATAAATACCAGATGCTATACACTACTAATAGAAACGTTATGCAGTATAGACATGTATTTGAGTGATTGCGCATAACAGATTATATATTGGCAATCCATAATTAAGGATTGATTTACTGAAAGCATTGGACAAGAGCATTTACTAAGTGCGATTGTCCATAAAAAGTTGATTAATGTGTAATTTGTTATTTGAGGTGGGCTTGACGATTTTCCTTTGCCGGGCTAACACAGCGGCGAGCGTGAATGACTCTTTTTCACTAATACTTGTATCCAGGGTGTAGTACGGGTCAACATCCAGTAAGAATAATCAAAGTTCAGATTCACTTTGTAAAACTCGTTTATTATTTCATTCTCACTCAACGATATCATACTATTCAATGCAATGGATTGGCGTCTTTTATATCATGCGTTACGGGGTTCACACATCGCAATCACGGACCATGTACCTTTGTAGATTCTCTATCTTCTTTAATTTATGACCCGCATAACAAATTATATGTCCCTTTTCTGTAGCGTAATTTCTACTCACTTTTACACAACAATATTTGTGTAATATGATGCTATATGCCGCTAAATCGTAATTTTATACCCAGACTTCGCGTGTCCCACGTGACGCCAATCCAGACTTTTGTAGAAGAAGACAATTATTGAACATATGCATTATTGCCGACTGTAATAACAATTTATAACTTTAAGGGGGCTTTTTCCGCCACCTCTATAACTTAACATTCAGATATTTCAGAGGGCTGATGCAGAAAATATTGCCTCAAATGTTTTTATAGAAAAGCTGAAAAAGCTTAAGAAATTGAGACACTGTATTGAGTTTGGCATATGCAAGAATCACAAAGAAAGATATTTAACAATGTTAAACTGAATAGCTTCAGAAATTCATCACAATTACATTTGTGAAGAGTGAAATGATTTGTTGTAATATTGTTACTTCATTGCAATACAGTTAATTTTGGTGGAAACTTGAAATTTAATTGATAATATATAGGCCCTCATCATTTTTTATCTGCAAACCCACCAACAACCCAGAGATAAAGAGTCCCATTAACAACCCACTCATAAAAAACTGCCACAGATTTATAGACCAGTTCCTTGCTCTTAAATATAACAATTATTTAGAGACTAAAAGCTCCACTTATCTTAGCATTTGCTGCAAGTTCTTGAAAGATAGTGAAGCTTTTAGTCTATAAATAATTGTTATATTTAAGATTTGTGTTGCTTCACTGCTAACAGCTTCAGTTTTTCATTGAGATTCTCTGCTGGTCATAATCTTATGAATAGATTCAGGGAAACAGGATCCATTGTTGATAAGAAACCATATTCCTACATAGGAAACATTTGTTCACATTGCAGAAGAGTTAGAACAAAGTCCAAAGAAATTTCTGAAAAAACTTGCACAGGAATCACAAATTTCACAAACAGCTTGGAACGGCACTAAACTTTCAAAATCAAAATCGTCCAAGATAACCTAGGTAGGCAAGTATACAACTAATGTCATCTATTCAACATCATGCTCCCTATGGGATGTTTGTATATCTTGGAACAGTTAAACTTGAAACACCTTAACAGGAGTATGAATTTGGCGACAAGTTGTACCACACACTTATGTTCTTAAGGGAAGAAAGAAACCTCTATCCTGCAAAACCACTGACTAGAGGGCTCCTCTCTTCTACATTGGCATGAAAGAAATTCATAGACACTTAATTTTTTTTTTTAAATTTATTGTAATGCCTTGCCAAATCATATGTTATTAGTTATTACACTTCAGTTTATTTTATCTAAAAAATACCATTATATTAATTTGTTTAATTTGTTTCACTCCTACAATATTATTAGCTATTATCATTTTATTGTTTTAACTTACATTACCTGATCCTTCATTTTTTATCTATTGTTATGTAATTTCTACTGTTATGTGTCATGAATTGATGAAACAGTTGCACCAAGTTTTGAGAATTCTCAGGTTTATCATGTCACCATCACGCCATTAATTATAATATCGGAGGATGTTGCAAAGGCCATAGCTTTAAATCAGATGATATCACGAGACAGGAGAATACAAAAGGTGGCAAGGATCTGGCCATCGATGGTCTACAAGGAACAAGACGACAGATATATTGTCCTCACCACTTTAGGATATCAGCAGTTGCCTGTAACAATTATTGCTTGTTGACTAGTAGAAGTTCGAGATGTAGTGGGGTCTGCTAGTACAATACAAAGAAGGATCAGGAACACGTATTGATCAAGAAGACCTTCCGAGGTACCAAAACATTCCCCCACAGCATAAAGTTGTGCGTCTAAACTTTGCATGCCAACTCATCAATTGGACCATGGAAGACTGGGATATTGTCTTGTTTACAGATGAGTCCTGTATTCTTCGGATGGTCGAGTACGTGTATGGAGAAGGACAAGGGGAGTGCTACATAGAAGCTGTATTACAGTGCCTTTCGGTGGAGGTTCGATTATGGTCTGAGCTGTAATGTCTGTTGCAGGTCGTGCAGAGCTCCATTGTGTACCCAACAGTAACATGACAGCACGTAGGTACACTGAAGACTGTATCCATGTCAACTTTTAGCAAGATGGTAAGCATTATGTCAATGAAGTTAGTTTGTAATGATGGAGACATAGATTGGCTACATGAAGTTAACAAGCTCGTGAAGATATTATATTGAATTTACACTTAACAAAAGATCATAGACTTTACGGGCTTTCACTTTTTGTATACTCACACACAGAATTCAAAGACAAGGATTTATCTAAATTTGTTTTATCTGTTACATGTTGCCTTGGTGTGTATAATTCTGGTTAAATTTACACTTCATTTATATTAAATGAACAATTTGCTGCTATATTATGGCTAATGATTTTAAAAAGATTAGAACATGTCTCCAGTATGGCTGTATCTGTGCAGTGTTTCCCTAAGTGGTTACTTCTGTATCATTGCCCAAGTGATGCAATGTATGTACTATAAGGATCACAAGATACTTATACTTTATTCGTCACATTACACTTACATGGGTGAGCAGGTGCTCGTAAATTGGTGACTCGTCAATACACTATAATTACAACTTTAAGGATTAAAGTAAGTCTACAATATTTACAAACACGAGTATAGAAATATAAAAGAAAGGTAAAAGAGAAAAAATGTACAGTAATGATTTGTTAAGACACCTAAAATTGAGGTCACAGTACATCTTCCATGTATTCTGTAACAGAGTAGTATGCCTTGCTGGCAAACAAACTCTTGACTGTTTTTTTAAAGAGGTTTGGATTTGGGATTTTCCTAATCCTTTGTGGCAATTTATTGTATATTTTACACCCCATATATTGTGGACTTTTTTCATAGAGTGCAAGCCTATGCGCTGGGTATTTCATTTCTCCTTTTCGCCTTGTGTTGTGTTCATGCTGGTGCTGATTTGCTATATATCTGTCATGGTTATTGTGCACGTGTATAATTAGATTGTACATATTAGATTGTACATATATAGGATATATAAGATAATCTGTGTGTAATATTTGTTTTGGTGAGATCTGATAACAGCGAGGCAGCTTATGAAACACTGAATAATATTAAAGGTGAATGACTTAATTATTCATGTTGGAGTTTATTCATCATCTCCGTGAACTTCTGCTTCTTCTTTTCCTTCCTCCTCTTTTTTCTTGAAGTACTATGACACTGCTTAAAACATTTCCTGTGATATACATGCTAAGGCTTTCACAGCCAGCGTTAATCCAATGGATAGTAGTTTTCAGGTTTGTAGGCCGTGTCCAGTCGATAAATTTTCTGACATTTTGCCCAAGACTGCATTGGGCATCTTCAGAGTGACTCCTGGCTTGTTAACAACTAGAGGGCAATTGATGGAGCACCCGGCTTATATATTGGTGAGAGGAACTGCCTCTCATCTCCTATTGGTTGTCCGTATGCCATCACTACGTTGTGGCTGTAGGAACTGCCACATGATTGGTTCTGTTGGCATTCTGGGGCTTCGGTTTTGTATTGTCTAGCACTGGCACCCATGCTGTGTATACATGTTGTTTCTTCTTTTCTATTGAAGTTGCTTTTATGTCTGTGGATCTCAATAGCTTCTCGGTACAGTCGTGCATGGTAGTATGCTGCGGTGTCCAGAACTTCAGTCTCATCAAACCTGATCTCATGGCTCCTGCTGCCACACATATTATGAACTGTGTCCAATCTTCCCAGCACACATGGTTCTGTTGATGAACAAACAATACACCCATAGTCTAGTTTGGATTGGACCAGTGCGCAATACATTTGCAGCAAAATTGTCCAATCTGCTCACCACGATTTGCCATTTAACACCCGCAAGATAGTCACGGAATAGTCACATTGTGCTTTTAGATGTGCTATATATGTTGACCAGCCAAGATCAATCCAGGAAACAAGTCTCATCTGCGAAGGGAAGTAAATTTGGACTGAAACGGAGCAAAGACGTTAATGGTCTCTCATGGTGCAAGAAATTAATGAAGATTGACTTCTCTGTTGATAAACAGAAGTCATTTTTAGTGCTCCATTCTCAAAGGTTATCTAAACACTGCTGCAGATGCTGTTCCAAAAATGTTGTGCACTGAGAAGTACAATAGACGGCAAAGTCATCCATAAATAGGCATGACGAAACTCCAGATGGAGTTAATTGCTATAGCAAATAGCCTAACATTTAGTACAGAATCCTGAAGTACTCCATTTTCCTGAACAAAAGGATTAGAAAAAACCGAGCCAACCCTTACTCGGAAAATGCCGTCCTTCACAAACTCCTGAATGAATAGGGGTAGGCATCCACATATGTTCCAGGTATACAGGGAACACAGAATCCCTGCTTGCCAACACATATCATACGCCTTCTTGGTTTGACAGTTCTTCATAAACCAGTTCATTATTTGTGTCGATATCAAAACAAGATGGTCCACAATTCCCTCTTTCTCAACTTTTTTTATCAGCTCCACTCTTGTAACTTTTATTAATCTGTTTACATTGTACACTTCACTAATCTTTATTATACCATTTTCACTAGTTCATTATAAACTCACCACATATAAAAACCCTCTACTCCCTCATTTATGGATTATCCAACCATTTTCTTAACCTTATTACTCACGGCAAAATACCACTTTCTTTAAATAAGGAAAAATTGAAGCTATTAACAGTGAAGCAACAAGATTCTAAAGTAAGAAAAAATTAGAAACGCAAAACTTCACTTATCTTAGTAATGTTGTTGTTCTTTTTGCTGACCCTGGGTTTCAAGTTGTCTCCAACTCATTCTCAAAGCCATGAGTACCACTTTTTTTTTCCCCGCCTACTTAATTTTCCGTTCCTCCCTCACCCTCATTGATCCATTAATTATTCTGTCCATCATTTCTTCTGTAGCTATTCTTGAGTTCACACCTTTCTTCATTTCCTCCTGACTATCCACTGTTATCATGCCCCACCTTGGCTCTTTCTCCTGTTTCTTTCATGTTCCACTGCCCACCCTATCCCCACTTAGCAGTTTGCTTAAACTTGACAACACGTTTGTTACTGGATCAACACGTTTTGCAAAATACTGAGTAGTTATCTGTTCTATGGTACTTGCCTCTTCACTGCTGTGTGACATTTCCTGCTGCTGCTTGTCGTTTGATCTGTTTTTCCTCTCTGCTGCCCGGTCAACTGTGTACAGCTTGAAGCTTTTAATCTATACCCTCTTGCCTTCATTTCTTGCTGTCTTCGCTGATTAATTAACTCCTTCGTTTGCACCTTTTGTGCATGTGTTAGGTTCTTAATGATGTAGATAGTTGATCCTCTATTTTTTAATGTCATCTAACTGCCTTAACAAAGCACTGGTCTCACTAAGGTCTTATATACATTAATTCTAATATGTCTACATACTAGGAGAGGGGTAGTAAGGGGTAGTGATGCGCCTCCTATAGCCTCTCCTACCCAATTCCCATCCTCATCCTGCCCGTGGTGCACCCTGCTTTTAACAGATGAGGCTCTGGGGACCGAATCACAGCGGTATAACTGTTTCATCTAAAATGGAGGAAATGTCATTTACATATGTGCTGGCCTATCACAGCACAACAGCGTCCCTCAGAGGCACATGAGGGGAAGGTCGGTGGATCTAAATATCATCTATTTAGTCCTCCCGGCTAGGTCCGATGGACCCGTTGACCAACGATAGGTGTGGTCCCCCTTGCAAAATGGGGGTTTAAGTCGGGTGATGTAACTGCCACATTGTAAAACTGGTGCCCGTTAAGAAAACAGTTACATGAAAGCCACATACATGAATATGAGTCCTAAAGATAAACATTCCGGAGTTAAAACTGTCCCCCAATCGGATCTCCGGGTGGGGACATCTTTAGGCAAATTTCACCACAACAATTCCAATACTTTAAGAATTTTACAATGGAATGCAGGAGGCATGTCCCAGCCTAAAAAACAAGAGCTAATGAAAATATTAAAAGACCAAGATATAGATGTCTTCACAGTACAAGAAGCCAATATATCACAAGAACAGGAAATATACTTTGAAATGGATCAGTACACTACACATATACTTCCAAAGGCTCGTCAAATAGCAAGTGGTATTCTTACAGGAATTAAAAGAAATATGAAAGCTACTATCCAAATCCAAAAAACAATGGAAGAACAAGATAAATCAGAAATAGTTAAAATTGAAGTATGGAAAAGTAACTACCACTATAGAATTTACAGTATCTACAATCCTCCAGACAATACACTAGATCTAAATTCTATTCCCATAGAACCCAAAAGTATTTTAATAGGTGATTTTAATGCACACTCCCCTAGGTGGGGCTACAGAGATATAAATTCAGCAGGAAGAGTCATAGAAGACCTATTAAACTCGTCAACAATGGAATTCATATTTAATCCAAATGATCCACCCTCTTACCTTCATTATAATGGTTCGGGTAGAAATCCTGACCTTCTGATGGTGTCATCTGACATAATTGACAATACAAAAAGAGAAATAATAGAAGACCCAGGTTCAGGCCACAGAATCACCATAAACTCCATAAGAGGTCTAATAAATAAAAGTAACAAACCAAAAGTTAAAACTTCTTGGAATCTTAAAAAAGCAGATTGGTCCAGTTTCCAAAATGAGATAGAAGGGAAGTGTAATATACTGTTAGAATCAGAGTTCAAGTCAACAGATGAAATGAATAAAAAAATTTGTGAAATATTATTGACAGCAGCCAAAACACATATCCCCAAAGGAAAGTTAAAGAAATATAGCTACTTTTGGTCTCCATCTTTATCTAAGTTAAAACACGAAAGAAATATAGCAAGAGTCAAAGCCGAAAGAACCAAGTGTCCAGAAGATGTACAAAACTGGAGAAGAAAAGCAGCCATTTTTAAGAAAGAATTAATTACAGCAAAAAGGGCCAGTTTCACAAATTTTGTAGAACATATGGACTATAGGAAAGATGGAAATAAAATATACAAATTCCTTAACCCTTTCTTGACCATTGGGACTTTCCAGTCCCGTCTATAAAAAAGGTCGCTAACAACACATTGGCACCATTTTGTTAGCATCTGACCATCGGGATTTGTGCGTCCCACTTCTGTACTTCCTTCAAATCTGTTGTAGTTTTGCTGTCAGGTGACAGATGTCAGTGAAGTCCGGTTCCTTTTCACCTGGTTCATATATGGACGTGAACAAAAATGCTACCAATTCATTTGGTTTTCTTTGAGTTCTGTGAAGATATAATTACTTTTTATGACATGTGGCTTCAAGATCACATATTTTTGAACATGTACTTATATAATTACGCAATGTTATGAATGCTATAAAAGAACAATATTCAAATTTCTGTGTGGGACTTACAAGTCCCGATGGCGTTTAGTGCACTGCGGACTTTGGTTACATTGGCAGTACCTCATAGCAGACTAGTGTATGCTTTGCAAGCATTTCGTGTGTAGCACGCTTTTGTTCAATGCAATGCCAAGGAGACGGTTTGAGGAATTTCTCAGTAATATACATGTAAATGATAACCTGGCTAGTCCAAAGGACTGCAAAGATAAATTATACAAAATTCGTCCTCTCATCGATATCGCTAATGAACAATATGCTTCAACCTACAATGTAACTAGGTCCCCAAGCATTGACAAATCAATGATTTTATTCAAAGGGCGCAGTACTCTCAAACAGTATAATCCTATGAAGCCCATCAAACAAGGGTACAAATTGTTATGTTTAGCAGACCAAAAGGGGTTTATTTCAAAATTCTCAGTATATCAGGGCAAGGATGAGTTAGTTGGTGAAGGGTTAGCTGAATATGGTCTGGGAGAACGAGTTGTTTTACAACTTTCTAAATCATTGTGTGGGAAAAGGATTCATTCTGTACTTTGATAATTATTTCACATCCATTCCTTTGCTTGAACGACTCAAAATAGAGAATGTCTTGGCCCGTGGTATGGTTCGTGCCAGTCGTAAAGGGCTACCTATCTGTGTGCCTGACAACTCTTTGTCAAGGGGTAATTATGATTATCGCATATCAAATATTGGTATAAGTTTCTTCAAGTGGATGGACAATAAGTCTGTTTTGCTAGCATCCAACTATCATGGCACAGAAGAAACTATAGTACACAGAAAGAAACCTGATGGCACTAAAATTGAAGTAAAATATCCAACTATTGTGAAAGACTATAATGCAAATATGGGGGGAGTTGATAAAGCTGATCAATTGCGTGCCCTTTACTGTGTGAATAGGAAATCGAAGAAGTGATGGCACAGATTGTTTTGGGATAATTGATATTGCCTTTGTAAATGCATACATTATCAATAATCAACTATTTGAAAAAAATGACTGTGTTAGAATTCAGAAGAGCTGTTGCTCAAGGACTGATTTCTAAAACAAAACTGCCAAGGAAAAGATCCTGCCCAAAATCCACAAGTCTCAAAGTGTCACAGCCTAAAAGAGGAAAGGGTACCTGCCTACTCTGTACCCGCTGATGTAAGATTGGGGAATAAGGGTCGTCACTGGCCAGTTTTTACACCAAATCGGGGAAGGTGTCAGGTTTACAGCTTACAAAAGATAGAATCTTGGCCTTATTCTATTTGCATGATGTGTAATGTTCATCTATGCTGTAATGAGAAGAAAAACTGTTTTATAATGTATCATGATGTTGAGAAGAAAAGAAAGTGCCCAGTGTATAAAATTTGTGTAGAAGTTTTTTTTTTTTTTTTTTTTTTTTTTTTTTTTTTTTTTTTTTCAACATTAGCCAATAAAGAAATAAGATGGTAATCTGGTGTCTGTATTTCTTTAAATCTTAGATGTTCCCTTGGTATTCAAATACTGTAGTATGTATAATGGCTTTATAGTAACTTTTTATTCTGCCAGAAATGCTATGTAAATGTTTGTATGGTGAAACCAAGGCATGTTTAGTGCCCAATGGGACTTTCAAGTCCCGGGAATTTTTTTTCATAAAGTATTAATTTTTTCAACAAAATATTATATACTATATTTAAATTACTCCATACCAAAGTCAAATTAAAAAAAATATATACCAAAAAAGACTTAATTCTAGTAGTGGTCAAGAAAGGGTTAATAAAACAAAATTATCAAAAAATACAACTGAACCATTAAAATATAATAACAAAAGCTTAACTACAGATAAGGAAATAGCAGAATCCCTTAACAAGTTTTATGCTCAGTCACAAAGAATACCCCAAGCGTATAAAAAACAAGATAAGGCTATCCAAAAAACTATCAGAGAAACTAGTAAGCCAAAAGGTATACGAAATGATATTTTTATTCAGGATTTTAATGAAACAGAACTGGATTTAGCAATAGAACAATTACAGAACAAAAAATCTCCTGGACCTGACAAGATCCATCCAGAGTTTATTAAACACCTTGGCAGGAAAGGAAAAGAAATCCTACTTAAACTGTATAACACGTGTTGGAGAATGACTGTACCTTCCGACTGGAAAAAAGCCATTATCATCCCGATTTTAAAGAAAAACAAACCCTCAAACAATATTAATAGTTTCAGACCAATATCTTTGACCAGTGTTATTGCAAAAGTGATGGAAAGAATGGTGGCATCTAGACTTAACTGGTTCCTAGAATATTACAACTTAATTAATAGTTCACAGACCGGCTTCAGACAGAATCATAGTACAAGTGAAAATGTACTCCTACTAAGCCAAGGCATCAAGGAAGCTTTCAATAGAAAGGAGGATACCTTGGCAGTATTCATTGATTTTAAATCAGCATATGACTCAGTCTGGAGAAATAAATTAGTTGAGAAGTTGCAATCAATAGGTGTGAAAAGTAACATGCTTAAGTGGATAACTCAGTTTATTTCACAAAGATTTTGTGCCACAAAATATAATACATACATTTCCAAATATAAACAAACACACCGAGGACTTCCACAAGGTGCTGTTCTGAGCACAACACTCTTTAACATATATATAAATGACCTTCCATCAATAATAAAAACTTTAGAAACCAAAATTGCTTTATTTGCTGACGATGTAGTCATTTGGACTTCAGGCTCTTCAAAAAAACCTGAATTAATTAAAGACAGAATAGAAACAGCCCTAAACAAAGTACATGAATGGAGCTCCAAAAACCTCATGACTATCAATGTAGAAAAAACAAATTATGAATTATTTACACTAAAATACAAACCAGTTAATATTAGCATAAATTATAATGGTAAACCACTCAAAGCAGTTGATGATGCCAAATACTTAGGCATCACTTTCGACAGAAAGCTAAGTTGGAAAAAACATATAACAAACATCTCAGAAAAGGTTGAAAAGAAATTGCAAATCCTGAAAAGGTTAGCTGGTGCTAAATGGGGCTGCTCAAGGAGAGTCCTTAACACAACATACAAAATGTATATTAAACCAAACCTCTTGTACTGTTCTGAAGCTTTAATAACAGCAGCAAATGCTAACATCAATAAACTTGAACAAATACAAAATCAGGCTCTTCGCCTAATCACTGGAGCAGTTAAATCCACACCTATTGATGCCATGCTTGCCTTAACACGGACCCCATCAATAACAACAAAAATAGAAGAACAAGCATTGCTCCAACACGAGAAAATGTTACGACTGCCAAACTCTAAATGGACAGAAGAGAACCTCCCCCCTTCAATCCTTAAAACTCATAGTAGTTTCCTAGAAAAGGTAACACAGATTAAATCCAAATTGAACATTCCTAACACCAGAGAAAATCTACTTATTAGAGAAAATCCATTGGAATTATTGCAACCTACCTTCAATTTGGAATTAATAGAGGAAATAAGTAAATCAGACACACCAAAAGAAATACAAAAACTTCTAGCTCTGGAAACAATCAATACTAGGTATCCCACAGAAGAATGGCTGCACATATATACTGATGGATCCTCAAAGGAAAACCTTACTGGAGCTGGAGTTACATGTTCACATTTTTCCTTTTATCATTCTGTTGGCAGAGACACAACAAATTATGATGGAGAAATAGAGGCTATATACATTGCTCTCCGACAATTATTAAATCTTCCCTTAAATAAATTTAACAAGGCAGTAATTCTTTCAGATTCTAAAGCTGCAATTCAGGGAATATGTTCAAATACTACAAAGAAGTCAACAAAAATTAGAGAATGCTACAAAATGTTAACACAACTCCAAAAAGTTAATAAGACTGTTCATCTCCAATGGATTCCAGCACACTGTGGAGTCATGGGGAACGAAGCTGCAGACTCACTTGCAAAGAAAGGCACAACAATAAAACAAAATTCTAAATTCAATTTCTCATATTCCTCAATAAAACGCTTGATCATTAAAAATTTTTGTCATTCATACCTACAAGAAATAGAAACAAATGCCAAAGATAAAAAATGGATTACACTGCTTTCCAATCCAGATATAATCCCCCAGAGACCAAGGAAAACAGCTGTTGCAGCCTTCCGACTATTGACAAATCACGACTGCTTGGCAAGTCATCTCTACAGAATAGGTATCTCATCCTCACCGATATGTGTCCTGTGTAACGATCCAGCAGAAATGAATGAAGAACACTTGAAGACCTGTGAAGCATTAAGATCAGAAGAAACTACAGTTCAAAAGTATTGGAAAGCACGAATGCTAATGGCTTCATTGCCAGATGCAAGGCACTAGAAAACAACAACAACAACATACTAGGAGAATATTTTTGCCCAAAATTAGTTCTTAACTTACTGTTTCCTAATACTAGTTAGGTTCCCAAGATTCAGTAGTTCAAAACCACAGTTTTTGGGATTCTGAGAATTTTTTTAAAGAAGTATGATGATATAACATGAAAATTCGAACTCATCTTATCACACCAATAATTTCACAAATCTCTACCAATAACAAAAATGGGACGTTCTGATTGTAGATGTTTAGCTTTTATTTCCTCTTAATTGAAAAATTAAGCCATTAAAAGTATCTAATAAATAGCAGTTACTATTTCTTAAACTATTTCTTTTCTATTAAAATGATTACCATCTGAAGATTCTTTAATTAATCCCAGAACATAAAGTACTTATGATTGTAAGTCACCCTTGGGGTACTTATCTCTGGTGTGAGATTCCCTAGTGGTCTGTCAGGAAAATATGAATAATTAATTACCATTTATTTATGCCAACAAACTTAACATTGGGACATAAAGTACTTACAATAATAAGTCACCATTGGGGTAGTTGTCTCTGATGTGAGACTGCCTTTGTGGTTTACTTGGAAAAATACAAACTGGTTGGAAAATTCAATGTCATTCTGACAGGTTGTCACAGTAGCTTAATGGTTAGAGCACTTGTCTGGTAAGTGGAGGTTCTGTGGTTCAAATCCTAGCTTTAGCATTGAATTTTTCAGTTCCAGCTCTACCTCTCAAATATGAATCAGCTGGGGAATCTAATGACATACTGGCAAGTTGCCATGATAGCTCAGTGGTTAGAGCAGCTGCACGTGAAATGGAAGATCCATGGTTCAAATCTGGCTATGGCACTGAATTTTTCAGTCCTGATTCTACCTCTCAAAACTTTGCTTTACTTCCAAAGTAAGAACAAATTAGAAACTAAAAACTTCACTTATCTTAGTAATGTTGTTATTTTTTTGCTGACCCTGGGTTTCAAGCTGTGTCCAACTCATTCTCAAAACCATATGAAGTTTTTAATTTCTAATTTGTTCTTACTTTGGAATCTTGTTGCTTCACTGTTAATAGCTTCAATTTTTCCTTATTAAGCTTTACTTGTTTAATTTTATAATTACCTTGGAAAATATGTCAAACTCAGCTGCAGTCTTTTCTTGATCTACCAGATATGGAATGAAAATGTCCAGTTCATACCCGTTCTGTCGCTCTGGAGTGTCAAGCACTATGCGATCCTCTCCAATGTCAAGAGCAAGCATCTTTGCACTTGGCTACACAAAGAAAAATGGTGATTAACTACACACGTGTATAAATAGGTTCTTTCAAACTATGTTTACTCCACCAATACATAGAACAGAGTTTCATGTTTTGTTACAGTTCTGGGTATGTTCTATCATATGCTTCTTGTAATATAGTTCCTTTAAAAGAGTGAATCAAGTACAGTGTCTTTCATGTAGTGTATTACCCGAGTATTTTGTCCAAATCATACCAAATGAAAGGTTATTCTATGTACAAAAACAAATAAAAAAATCTGATGTGTTGCACTCACATGACTTTCTCTACTCTTACACCAACCTTCTGACAAACTCTTATTCCTGTATCTTCTTCGTGTTACTTGAGATAATCATATTTTGTACAAATTATTTTATTGCTTATTTCTTTGTAGGTGCAAGGGGAATATGGTAATAGAGTAGGCTTGAGCAATAGTCAAATCTTTTAAAGCTTTCATATTTCAATCTTTGCACGGCTAAGATATACAAAAATGAAAAACAATGTTGTATTTGGCAAAAGTTTAAGTTTTTCAAAACCGACACAAATAACAAGGAATACCTTTGAAATGATTCACTCTACAAAAAAATTTATTTAGACATAAATTGTGTGTTTTAGCAACAGCTACATTTTTTGGACAGTAAAATTTTGTCTATCTCTTACGGTTTAGGACTTATTTAAAAGTCATCCAGAGTAAATAGGACTACATGGTCTATAACCAGAAAATTCAAAACACATTTCATTTGTCATAAAAGTATCTGAAACATGTCATTTTAATCAAAGTTGTTAGAGCTATTTCCAAGAAAATCAAAATTTTCAAAACATTTTACACACACACATGCACACGCATGCACACACACACACACACACACTCACACCTTTTTTTATTTAGGGGGCCTCAAAACATATATTTCCAGTGAAATCTCAACATCGAATTTTTGGGTAGAATACAATACTTCCTCCACTTAGTAGAGAAAGTAAGAAACAGATGTGTTACACTCACATGACTTTCTCTATCTTCTATTGTTTATTGGTAAGTATATAAATCAACCTAATGAAAGATTAGTTTTCTATATACTTCAGTTTAGTTGTGAGAAACCTTTGTGGAAATAACTACATTACACGTGTTCTTATACATATAAAAGGAACAGCAATAGTCAAAAGTTTAAGAACTGGATGCTGTATGCCTATCTTAAAATTCCATACTCTTCCCATGTACGTACGAAGCAAGAATTTAGAGTTAACAATAACATAAAGTGGAGATTGCACAATATGTATTGCTATGGAGGTTACTGCATTGTAGAAATAGTGTATATGTAGCTGTACACAACTGATCAGTAAACTGAACTGAACAATATAGCTCAGAAACAAAAAACTGCATAAATACCAAAATTTGAATTTACTTTCAGCACCTGCCAACAATTTGGCACATGGAATTTCAAACAAATTCTTCTACCGCAGATTAACTTTTACATGGAAAATTGTTCTTTCATTTTTTTATTTTCTGGCAACGACTAATGATTTTGATTAAAATACTAATATTTACATGACAAATAATAAAAAAGAAACCCCCCCCCCCCCAAAAGAAAAGAATCCTATTTGCAAAAATGTAGATTAAAGTATAGTTCATGATCAATAAACAATTTTTGGTTATTATTCATTTCCAAGATATTCATGGTCAATAGTGTGAATTATTTATCAATACTTGTAACTTCATAAGTGTTAACCCACCAATAAATTGTTTCTAATGGAATTCCAAACAGTGTGGAGATTCAAAGCCATCACATAGTGACCCACTTTTATAGATTTCACTATCTTGGCAATCTCCTAAATTCCGCTTGTAAATAATACAATGAAATGTGTAAAGAATTTTTTCTATAAATTTTTAACTTAGCTAAGATAAGCAGACAGAAATAAATTATAGCGGCTAGAGAAAGGCATGTGAATGTAGCACATGAGACTTTTTATCATATTGTGGACATCTGTATATACTGATGTGCTGTGTCTATATTTGATTCAATTCATTCTCCAATATGTTTTAGAAGAGACAATTTGTTTAGCACTACCAGTATATGTAGCATATTATCACAAAGATGATTAATTAAAATATATTTGAAAAAAGAAAACCTAATTATCCAACAGTTCTCTAAATTGTCTACACATATCGCCATAGCACATCAAATTTCATGTGGACATTGAAATGCACATGTGTACCAACTCCCAGCATACCTTGTGCATAAAACAAAGTCATTTGCATTAGTAATATTGCAGTGTGCTGTTCACAGTGTCAGCTCTAAATGTTTAAAACAATCTATGGGCACACTGGCTGTGAAAAACGATGTGATTTGATTTTTGACAGGAAGGACTGTTTCAGCAGAGGACATTTATTGACAGATCAGTGAAGTGAATGGCCTCAATGCAATGACTGATAGCCAGGTGCATAAGTGGGTGAGAGATTTCAAAGCTGGACGGAACAATGTGCATAATGAACCATGATCAGGCCAGTCATCAATGATCACAGAAGATTTGGTCAATACTGTGGATGAAAAGGTCTGTGAAGATTGGTGATTGACAAGTAATTTCCACTGGTTATCCAGTGATTATTCAATGACTGGTTATCCTCACAGGCAACAGATTTCTATGATGTCAGCATACAGAAGCTTGTAGAACATTATGACAAATCCACCAATATCACAAATAATGTAGAGACCACAGACTGAACTTATTTTAAATATGTGGTAAGCTATTAGAAATACCGACTGGTTTCAACAGGTATCCCTGCCATTCTCACTTACACCACATGTTTAAGATAAGTGAAGCCTGTTGTCTCTACATCATTTGCGAAATTGATGAACTATATTTGCTTCACTGTTAATAGCTTCAAGTGTGTATACTAGTTATGACCAATTTTACACAAATAAGACAACTATGTAGAAAAATAGAGAAAGCAGTAAGGAATTAAATAAAATAACTTGTTTTGCAACTGTCTATGATGATTTGATGTGTATAAAACATCGGACCTAACCATATAAACTGCCCACATAAAAACTCATCAAATAATGGACAAAGCAATAAGTGCTATATGCTAAAAATCATACACCATTTTAGTGGTAGGTTTTTACTATGTTAGTTTAGCTTATTACCACATTTTTTAGAACAAATCTGGCCACAAGACGTTCTGGAGTTAGTTCAGTGGCAGGCTCGTGTTTGATGGTGTATTCTGGTGGACATTTCTTGCCTGGCATTGGTGGAGACACCTCTTCAATCAGAGGCCTTGCTGGCTGCTGGCTTTCTTGACTTGGTCCTTGTCGAATCCTATGTGGCTGCAGATCACCCATCACTTTACGATTTTTAAGGATCACATAATCTGTAACATACATGAGGAGTTAACTTATATGCAGTATGATGATTACACACTAAACTTTATGGAAGTAAATGAGTAAAATAAATAATTTTGTATTACATTCACAAGCCTTTCTCTAATCCACTATCATTTATTACTTTCTCTGCTACGTACCTCCGGGAAGTACTTGTATTCCATCCAAAAAGTCAATGTCTAAATTTAATTGAAATTACATGTTTTGAGACCCCCTGAACCAGAAAATAAGCTTTAGAAAGGTGTATGCGTGTTTGTGAGAACAGCATAACTCAAAGACAAAAAGTAACTGGTTAAATACCAAACTTGGCATTTAAGTTTAACGTCTTCTAAAGATATGACCTGAAGATTTGCAAGAAAATATCACCACCCTAAACTATCCTTTACATTGAAAATTTTGATTTTCTCAAAAATGTCCAACAATTTTGATTAAAATAGCACATGTGTCAGTTATTTTCAGAAAAATAAAATGCATATCTTGATTGAAGGGAAGAGCTCCTGAAGTCCTCTTTATTCTGGATGACTTTTGCATAACTGGTGAATCGTAAGAGATAGACAAAGTCTTAACACACAGAAATGTGCATCTTATTGAAGCACAGAATTCACATCCTTGTTTTTTTCTTTTTCTTTTGACAGTCATTCCAAGATATTTACTTTATTCTCATAGGAGAAGTCATTATTCATTGCAAAGGGAACAAAATTTAAAAGCTATTATATAGCACCTTGGTCTTAAAATATTTGATTACTACTTGGTCGCTAGGGGACAGGGAGACCCTTAGGTTTGTTTAAACGTTATGGTTTTTGTACAAATGCACTTACGTAATTGACTGACTGGGACATCTCATATTACACCTTAGTCGACTGTTAGCTGAAGCGACAACCTTATCTGTTAATTATTATTTATTTATGCCAACAAACTTACTGTTGGTGTTTTTAAACACACAAGCCGTGTGTGGGCAAAGTTTAGGAAGGTCTGTGGTTCAAATCCCAGTTGTGGCATTGAATTTTTAAGTTCCAGTTCTACCTCCTAACCATATCTGTTTTTTTCTCTGGTTGCAAGAATGAATAATGAGCAGTTATGTGCTGTACAAGCCAGCCAGGCCCTATGCGCCTCTCATTACACATTGCTCACATGTGTTTTTCCTGGTTAGCTGTGTAATATCGCTTTGCCAAGCAGACAACTGTTAGTGCTTCGTGATGGACACGAGTAAAAGGTATGATCTACAATGTCTACTTTGCAATGATGCCTTACCCATAGATGACAATTTGTATGAGTCAGATGATTCTGATTCTGAATATAAACTGTAAACGAGATCTTTAGATTCAGAAACTGATCATAAAGAAGAGGAAGACAATGAGAGTAACCTTTTTGATGATAATGTGTATTTTATAGGTAACATCACATGCTTATCCAAAGTTATCATCATTGTAATTTTTTACCATTTACTGAGTATTACACATATTAATTCTAGGGCTGACTGGGACCTGGGTTCGATCCCCGGTACCAGCATGGGGATTTTTCCTTTGCTGGGAGGTCTGGTACTCAGCCTCATTAGGTCCAGGGGGACCAATTGAGGAGCTACTTGATTAAAGAAGTATGACCTCAGGTTGCGAAGGGCGCATAACTGGCTGGAAGGGATCGAGGTGCTGGCCACGTCCCACCCTCCAGTACTGCACCCCACTCATGATGCCTGTAGTGGGCAGAGGTGGGGGACACAGCGGCCGGGCGATAAGCCTTGGCCCGTGAAGGGCTGTTGTGCTAGGGGTTATTATTAATTCTAGGGCTATCTTCCTTGGAAATGAAAACAAATATTCCACAAGGCAGGAGTATTTGAAAGCATTATCTATAGCTTTATTGGCACAACAGTTACAAAGAAGAGCAATGATATCAAAGGTCTGCAGACAAAATATAAACGTGAATAACCCACAGATGACTTCTCAAATACACCACCAACCTTATTGAGAAGGAAACGATGTGAACCCTGTAACAAAGACAAAAAGAGCTGCAAAACTAAACATGTGTGTGCTAAATGCAACACTTCCCTCTGTTTGAACAAGCATGTTAAATTATTTGTGACAGTTACTTACTCACGGAAAACACAGAAGAGGTAGCAGATGATTGTGAGTAACTGAAGAATTCAAATTACAGTTATGTACCTAAAAGTCGCAATTTATTTTCTTTACATGTATTGCAATACAAACTCTGTGTACTGTATTCATATATTTTAACTGGTCTATGTATTAAGATAATACTAATAAATAACTATGTATATCTAAACTAAATAAAGCCAAACATAGGAAAAAATGAGAAGGAAAAGAAAAAATCAAATTCAGGCATTTAACCATAAAAATGTAGGGAGGGCATACTGGGCCCCGTGTGACTAACCATATTCTTCCAAACTGCATGCCTAATGGAAGGTTAAAACCTACGGTATGCCCCTAATCCCCTTCTATCATAGGAAATATACAATACAATTTCTGAACATGTTCATCTTGATTAAAATGAAAAAGTGGAGAAAAAAATGTTTGAAGATCGGCATGTGACAGATCACGAGCTGTGCAAATGGATTCCTACCTCAGTAAGAGTAAACCCGACAAGATTTTGGCAGACAGCAATAAACGTTGCTCGCTACTGTAAGGCTTTAAAACAAAAATGTCATGGCATTCAAAATCAAAGAATGGGAATGGTGATGAAGGGAGTGATCTTTCATCACAACAACGCTCGTCCCCATATTGTCTACACAACAGCAGTGGAAGAGACATCCTCATTGCCCACACTTAGCACCTAGTAATCTTCACCTGTTTCCTGAGTTGAAGTCACACCTGGGTCATGGCATTTCCAGACCAATGAGTTGAAAACAAGGTCGAGTGCTACCTGCACAATGTGGTGGGAGAGTTCTATAACATGGGTTAACAAAAAATGCCACAGCACATGCAAATGTGTATCGATAGCAATGTATATGATAGCATATGTTGAGAAATAGTTGAAAGTCCAGCCTTTCCACCAATGTTACATTATTACCAATAAATGTGTTTTCTATCAAAACAAATTTCTAGACCTTATTTTACAGACATGCCTCGTAACACATCAGGATACCTTTTTATCTCTCTTCTACAGAATATAACTGTAGGAGCTTGTTTGTGTTATCAACATTAATCATCTGCAGATGTGGCTACCAGAGGGGAAAGCTGAATGTTTAAAAATCACTCACTATATCCTGGCTTTAAAATTCCATGCTTTTAGTACATGAGAAGTAACTAAATGGTAAGAGGTGTTCAAAAAGTAACAAAGGTAACATTACAAGCAATAAGCATAATTATCTCGGAAATGGATGATGCTGCAAAAATGCTACATTCAGATTTGTGAGATTGCTGAAAAGGTAGGCATGTCATATAAACATGTACCCCTGTGGGGGAAAAAAAAAAGTGAGTCATGTCTGGGTGAAAAATTTGTGTAAGTCCCACACATCACAGTGCCTTGATTTATCATATGGCCCCCTAGGTGATAGGTGAATGCTCTAACCACTCGGCCACAGTGCCGCCAAAAATAATTTTCCATATTCTAAATATCCAAATGTCTGTTTTTCTGAAGACGTTTTCTCCCGATTCCAACTTTCTGAATGAATTTTTCTGAAAGTATATGTCCAAAAGGACACTTTTCCAATATGTCTTTATTTCTAACTTCTTCCAAAAGTAGTGTACTGAAAATATTTCTGGATGTACACTGTTGCTAAGCAATAGTCGTTTGTTTTAAAATTTGTCAAAATCTACAGGATTAGAATTACATTTTGACAGTTTGACAGCTGAAGACTGAAATCCACATGATTTTGTCACTAGTGTTTGTCTCCATTAGCAGACAACATTACATGCTTTCGGATGTTAAAAGAATACGCATGTAATGAAATTTTGCAAATATTTGTTATATAGGTAAACTACATTTCCAGTGGCAGGGCACAAGGCAGAAGATGTGCAGTAGAACCCCATTACTGACCTGAGTGGTGGAACCAATATTATGGAACATTGGAGAATGAACACCACACCAATAACTTTAGAGAAGGATTCCACAACAGACTCCTTCTGGTGCTGGGTAAATGTCATCCAAATTCCTATACTGCATTGGCAGAACTTCAAGGAGCAAGGAAATACACGAACAGTGGTACAATGGTTTTTATGGGGCATTCAGTACGAGTAAAGCCAAAGAAGAAGTGGCTGACCTTGCTGAAAAGAATTAAATCAATAGTACTACAATATGAACAATTTAAAACTGCAAATTCACAGCTCGAACATAGCTTCATACTTTCATAGTTTTGCTCTGTACATACAGTTACTCACTTTTCAAATATTTTAATAAACATGTATTTGGAAACATTACATTTTGAAAATAAAGTTTTCAGAAAATGATATTCAGAAATTTTTATCTCGGAAAATAATATGGGAATCAATTGTTCTTTCCTTCTTCATAGCTAGAACACAGAAAAAATATCACCACAGTTCACCACTCACTGTAACAACCTGATGTTTGCTATTGCCGTTTTGCAGTGGTTCAGAGCCACTAACAAGATACTGCTGTTTACAGTAACATATAAACCAGATGCCTGCTCAAATTCATTAAAAAGAGTGCTGCAATATGCCTTAGTGTATCCACAATAAAATACCAAACCATCATACTCCTACCTTAACAAGTGAGTTTTTGAATTTTGGTCGCCTAGATTAGAAAATCGCACACTGTGCAATTTAATGGAACACGCTGTTAAATAAATTTTTTAAAACAGAAACACAAGCGCCCAAACCCCCACCCATCTGACCAGTCACCTGCTGCCTGCCCACATGATTGTTTTCCTCACTGGGATTCAGGCAGTCTCCCAGTGAAATCTCACTATTAAATTTTAGGGTACAATGCAATACTTCCTTTACTTATTACGAGATATATATTCAGACAGAAAAATATGAACAGTCACAGAAACATTTTGTTTATCACAGTTTCTCAAAGTATTTTACCTGGTACTGTATGTAGTGTTCCATCCTCCTGAACCACTTGTGGAAGTATCACTTTGATAAGAGGTGACGTCACTAGATATGTATTAAGACAGCAAAATATGAATAGTCACAGAAACGTTTTGTTTATCACAGTTTCTCAATTCTCCCTGGTACTGCATGTAGTGTTTCATCCTCCTGAACCACTTCTGGAAGAATCCATGTCACTGTTTCTGGCACTGCAGATAACTCCTCTTTGTATGCAGAAACTGCTTCTTCAAAGCTAGAAAACTGGTGACGAAGTCAGTTCTTCACCATTGGGAACAGGAACACATCACATGGTGGAACTGCAGGATGGATGGGCCAATAGTTTTGACTCAGTTCCTTGCAGAAACTCCATTGTTACATTAGCAGTGTGAGCTGATACATTGTCATGATGCAACAATGTGCCCCTTACACGAAGGTGTTCATGAAGGATAGTTGAAACACTCTGCAAACTAATCCCTAATGCCAGCTCAATGTCCTTGTAGATTAGTCTTGGATCTTTCCTAATCATTGTTTCCACAGTGGTGATGTTTTTGTCAGTCACTACTGTTGCTGGTCTGCCACTCTTCTCTTCATCTTTAAGAGATTGCCGCTCCCTCTTAAATTCTACAAACCAGCGGAACATAGTGGCATGTGACAGAGAATAGTCCCAAACCCCCTCAAATGCTCAAGTGACTGCGTTTTATTTAAGCCACATTTGCAATTGTACAAAAACATTGCACGAAAATGCTCTCTCTGAATCTCCATTGCACTTGAAAAAAGTTCACATTTTTCAGACTTCAAACATAAACTGAGCGAAAATGAATGACACAATAATGGTCTGACTGCTACCATTGCATTACAAATGAGGGAGCTATTTTGACAAAGTGACAATACTTTCCCCAGGGGTGGCCAATTTTCTGTGTCTTATTACATATCTAGTGATCCTCATTTGTGAAGTAAATAAGCAGTAGGGAAAGTAATAATATGACATTACTTGTGATCCCCCTACACTCAAACATAGAGAGCTGGTTACAGATTACCAAAAACACTGGGTGATAGAGATGACCAAGAATAGAACGGCAAATTACTGTTACCTTCAGTTTGAAGTTGAATTTCAAATTTATTCTGAATGCCCTCCATGACGACTGTGAGCATGAAGCTGAGAAACAACTTGCTTCGTTCAGTTTTCTTGAAGAAGTCGGGATTGATTGCAACATCGTAGGCAAGACTAGGATTTCCAGCTGCAACATAAAAATATATTTATACCACCTGTTTTTAAACCTCACACGGCTGATCACATGTGAAACCTTAATTTATACCACCTATAATAAAAATCAAATTTTTCAGCCTCCCCAATTTCGGGGTTGCCAAATGGACAAACCACAATGAACAAGTGTTTAATACACATACAAATTGCTTAAATTTAGTGAAATTATTTTAGAAAATATTTATGAAAGAAAATAAATTTATTTAGGTAAGTGTAATCTGAAAAAGTAGCATTACAGAGAGGCAGAGAGAGAGAGAAAGCTGTTTGTTATAAAGGTGATCTTTCAGAATTAAGTGTTCCTTCAACTGCAACACTTCTTTGGCCTATCTAGAGGAAACAGATGTACTTATATCTTAGACCAGCTAAAATTACAAGCTATCTTACAAATTCCAAAAGAATTACCACAACCATATTTTCAAGCTCTTATGTAGAGATCTGCAGTGTTTAAATCATATGATCAAAATATTGCACAGATATATAATAGACATTGGCAAAAATCATAGGTTACTTTACAATCTTCTAAAATCACTGAATTCTTATTTTAATTATATAATGCTCAACATTTTTTAAAGTTTCCTTACTTTATTTTCAAACCCTTATAGATAATTGGAAGCTACTTTTAACTCATCTACAACACAAGTTATTGCCAATAACATATGCAGATACTACCATTCAGGGTTGCCAACATTTAAAAGTAAAATTATCGTACCAGCCACTAAAAATTATAGATTTGGATTCAAAATTATCGTACATCATAAACCAAAATGCTATAACAATAAAATATCAGTATAACACTTATGAAAATGTAATAGTAATGATGTTTATGGTATCCATTTACAAGATTGATGACTTCAACCAGTATTACAACTTTAACATTTATGTTTCTCGCACTATTCATCTGAGAGTTCATCATCTTCCTTAACTGTTGCACCATTATACAAATTTGTTGATTTAAACTGTAACATCTTCTCAGTGGCTTGCAGATTTTCGAACCTACCACATTCTTTCATAAGCTGAGATGACCTAACTTTGGTTTTTATTAAACCTAGTTAAGAAAAAAACTCTTTCACAAGAAGCGCTTCTGTGGCGCAATAAAATCACTGATAATAATGCAAAGGCCGCTAGTTCTTTGAAATCAGTATTTCCACCAAGTGGAAGTGTTTAAAAGCACTCCAGAAACTGCCAGGTTCAGACATTTTATTTATTTCACACGGAGTATCACTTATTCCGAGTTTTCTTCATTGATCATCAATTTTCTGAACAGTGCCGTCTTCATTGAGATTACCAGATCTGGGCACACTGGCAAAAAGAGGATAAAGGGTAGAAGGATTAGTAGGATATGAAATGGTTGCCTCAGAGTGGTGGAGACAGGCCATGAGAGTAAAAGTGGTGTCGCTATTTGTAATTAATTTATTTCTATGGTGTGACAAACCAGTGAAAATTATATTTCACTGGTATCGAAATTATCGTACACCCCCATAATTATTGTACGGGTTGAGAACCATGAGTACAAACATTCAAATTATCGTATGCCCCCATAATTATCGTACACGTTGACAACCTTGCTACCATTGTTGGTAAAATTTTCTCCATCATTAAAAAGCTTCAAACATGGTTAAAATAAGAACAAAACAAGAATGGAACAAATGTATAAATGTTTATAAAAGATGTTCAAAATGATGTTCTTTGATGAAGCATAGTTCACAGCGTAGTAGTAATGATTGCAGAGTGTTTAAAAAATACCTCGCATATCACCAACAGCATCAAATCATACAAAGAACCTGGCCATTACCTCCTCTTCACTACTAACTGGCATATCGTGAACATGCTGGCCACGATATGGTGCTCCTTTACCAATCCAGCGATCAGAATATGTCACACTTAGGAAATCCTTTACATCACTGGAATAATGTGCATGTGCCCCATTGACTTGGAACCACATTAACTGGCATATTCCTAAAGGAACGTCTTCCAGAAGTTCTGGTAAAGTATGTCGTAAAAGCATAGGTAAATGTGGCCTGTCAAACGTGGAGGTAGTAAATAGGGCCCTATGGGTATGTCATTCACAATACCAGCCCAAATGTTCACTGCAAATCAATGTCGATAATTTGTAAGTCTAATACCTCTAGGATTTTCCTATGCCCAAATGTGACTGTTATGTATGTAAAACATGCCCTCTCGTGTAAAAACCTTCTTGTTCGTCCACAATATAGTTGTAGGAAATCTTGGTTGATCAATGCATTTATGAAGAAAACACTGGACAAACTGTAGTCAAGGTGTAAAGCCATTGGGTCCCACAGCTTGAATTCATGTGAAATAGTCTACCACTGTAGCATGGTGACAGCGTGTCTGCCTCACATTCAGGAGGTCCCGAGTTCGAATCTCAGTAAGGATGAGTTATCTGGATAAGGTTTTTTTCAGAGACTTTGCCTTACCCTGAGAAGATGAATGTGAGGTAACTTTAAGCTCTATAGATCTTGGGCTCATTTCACCCATTTCATTCATTCATCGTCCAATATGACATTATGTTGTAGGATGCTATAAACTGCCACTCAAAAGTTTCCGGACACTCTGTGTAGTAAGAGTAATACAGGCTTAATTTAAAGAAAGAATAAGAAAGCAAATCTAAAGAAGCAACATTTTTGACACAGTTTATTGCTTCAATAAAATTTAATGTGATTATAACAATATGATCACAAAATACTGACAATATTGTTCAAAGTTTGACATCCTTGGAGGAAGTGTTCTAAATTATTTTCTCATTGAAAAAACGTCCTTTCACTGAAATCACTTTCTTTGCTACTCTTGGCATTCTATGAGTTTTTGAATTGTAAATGCTGGAATGTTATTCAAAGAGGCTTATAGTACATTTCACAGTGCATTTTGAGGTGTAGGGCAAGTTTTCTTTACCTGACAGAGAGTTCATTCCATATTAACTCAATGCAGTTAAGAACTGGAGACTGAGTCGGCCACTCCATAATTTTGTATACTCCTGCCCTCTGCGGAAATATGAAGCCCTGACCTATCAGATGTTTTCCTGATAAGTCTGCATATTTGCTCAAGATGTTGTGGTTGCCATTTTTGTCAAGTATCCCTTTAATATTGTGTAGGATGTGTACACCACTGAATGCTAAACAGCCCCACACCATTACACACCTTCCTCCATGTTTCACTATTGGGATTACAGTCTGGATGTACCTGTTCAGTTGGTGATTGTCTCACATGCTTCGGCGTCTGTTTCCAAAAATCTCACATTTGGATTCATCAGTCCAAAGCACCCTTTTCCAGTCATCAGTAGTCCAATGTGTGTTCCAAAGCCCACCAAAGTTGTCTTCTGTTTGTTCACTTCCTGAGAAGAGGTTTCCTCACAGCTACTCTCCCTAACAGATTGGCTGCTTTAAGTCTTCTCTTGACAGTACTAACTGATGCTTCCTTATCGTAACAAATTAAATTCAGCTTGAATTTCATCTGCTGAAGGCTATTTCGCTTGCTAGTTAGCACTATAGCGTTACCCTCATTTTTATTTGTAACTGCAGGTCTCCCAGTTCTTTTTCTGTACCTATTTGTCCCAGTCTCCCTTAATCTCTGTATGGCATCAACAACTGCTACTCTGAGAATCTTAAGCTTTTTTTGATATTAGTGGAGTTGAATGACCTTCATTTCAATGACCTTCACTGCTCACCAATTTTCAATACTTAATGTCTGCTTACAGCACATATCCTGGAATTAAATACATTTGTTTTGCTTAATTTTGTAAAATATGAAATTGCTTAAATTTTGAAAATAACTACAATGCCCACTATGATTCCATAAATCACGTAATAATCGTGTAATAACTGGAAATATGCATTTACTCACCCTTTTACAGACACAGGAGTCACTATAGTATAACAAGCTGCTCCTAGATGGACAAAATGATTCACAACAACTGAGAATATGAAACTTAATGTGTTAGTAAAATTATTCTCACTCTGCACCTGTGCACAAATGACTCAGCTTGAGTGGCATGTAGAACAATATCATGGAATGTCAATGTCTACTTACAATGCTGACACATGTTTATGCACTTATCATAAGATATACTTGCCTTAGATCTCTTAACAGAGGTTGTTATTTATTTATTTATTTATTTATTTATTTATTTATTTATTTATTTATTTATTTATTTATTTTTCAACCATAAAAACATATACATGTTGTGGTTGTGTCACTAAAAAAACTACTTACAAAATATAGTACTTACATACATAATATTCACAGGCACAATCTATCTACAAACCCTCATCTAAAACTCAAGCTCAAAATCCTCCAGACTACAAAGGACACCTTGTACCAGATACTGTTTCACCGCTTACATCCTTAGATCTGCATTTACCTCAACAATGCAAAAACTCATCAGTTGAATAATAACACTGACTATTCAAGTTAAATGCTGAATATATAAAAACTTGGGTGAAATGATATGGATGTAATTGCTGTTCCAAGCAGAATTCTAGTAAGCAAATACTGATTTGTATGCATGACTTTGTGGACGGAGGATTATGGACCCAGTCATTAACCTCCTCTTCTGGAGCCTCTTACATTTGTTTGGACTCCCAAGTAATGAGATTGTTTTTGGAAAGTTCCTGGTTAATGTACAGCAGCAAAGGTGCCGTGATAGGCCAAATGTCTCCTTGGGTAAAGCTCAGCATAAAGATCTTGTACCCTTTTTGCATTTCCCTAAGCAGCGCAAATGTAATGTATCTCTGCTAGTTCTGTGTAAGTAAAATGGAACATTTTCATATTAGGCTGTAAATACGAAAGGCCTTTCAGTAAATGGAGCACTTAAGCATATGCTGAAAGCTGAGATTGATAATCAGAACTGCAAAGTCACACAAGTGCTGTACAATAGGTGATGGAACTCCTTACCATTAAAATGCAGGTTTCGGGTTAATGGTAATATAAACAATATTAAAAACAGAATACAAGTGATATTCCATAATGCAAAGAAAACAAAATATAAGCAATATTCCAATGGCAAAGGGGGAACAAGAAGATTTTGTGACAGAATTTCATCTAACCTGACATAGCAACAACATGATGTTTACGGACATGCATTCCTGATAGGAAAATACTCGGATATAACCCCTGAATCACGCCTTAAAATTATTCAGTGTCATTCTGACTTACCTGTAAATGTATGTATTACTTGCAATGAAATATCTGCAGCTTTTGTCTTATTTTTTTTTTTTTTTTACATTTTCTGTGGAGTAACAACAACTATTTCTTAGCCCATGATGATCTCAACTAAAAGTCTAACACTTTTTCTCAAGTATGTTCTTTAACTGCAACATGCTCATATTACCAAACACAGGCACTGTCAAACACTATTTTCTTTCTTGGAAGTTTGAAAACAGTATTGTAATAATCCATTTAAAAGATGAGTCGATTAATAACACTGTTGTTGTTATTGTTTGCTAATGCTGGAATTCTGACAATGAAGTCATTAATCCTCTTGCTCACCAATATTTTTCACTGATGGATGGGGCATTAGAAGTGGCTGGGCATATTTGAAGGTGGTCTCGATCCATTTCCTCTTGCAGATCACACAGAGGACAGAGTGGTGAAGAATATATCCCAATTCTGTTTAAATGTTTTGCCAGACAATCATGTCCTGTAATCAACCTGAAGGTTGCAACTGCTGTTTTTCGAGGATACTCAGGAATTACTGTTTGAATGATTAATAACACTACACACTTATAATTTACCAGAACGTGTGTCGAAGGCTGACCTTCCTCCATTATCATCTGGTCATCAACTGGTTCTCCCTGGTGTGGACTGTGATGTTTTCTCTAAGGTCTTCTCTGGTGGTGGTTCAAGGAACTTGCAGAGGATATCCTTCTTGGGGATATCGAAATTGAATACTCTGTTTCTATTTTTCAAAATGAAGATTTATTCCCACGTGGACAGCTCTTGTTTTCCCATTACGTGTTTGAGGAGTTTCGGTTCTGGCTTTATGTTGTGGCTTTTTGTCCAAAAGTGAGTGGCAACTGCTGATTTTTCCAACTGTTTGTTTTTTATGTTTCTAAAGTGTTCCTTGGATCTTATTTCTATACTTCTTTTGGTTTTTCCTATATACAGTTCATTACAGTCACTGCATTCAATTTGGTATATGCTAGATTTTTTATTGGGTGGAATGGCATCTTTGATGTTTGAGTTCAGTAGATTTTTTATGGAGTAGTGGCTCACTGGTGCTAGCTGAATGTTCTGTTCTTTGAAAACTTTTTTGAATTTTTCGAACATCCATGGATCAAATTAATTTTTTTTATGTCAATTTTGTTTCTGCTGCTGTGAGTGTTGCACGAGTAGTTTATGAGCAACTTTTTTATTTCTGCTCGTTTCACTTTTTTGTCTACTAATGATTGGGGAAGCCATTTTTTTTGCACTATTTCAATTATTTTGCAATATTCTGCTTTGTATTCTTCTGTTGGAAGGAGGATGTTCACCAATGTATGTGTTAAGCTATTGAGGCTTGTCTGTCTGTTACTTCTTAGATTATAACTATGAGCTTTTATGCAATTGTCCGTTTGTGTTGGTTCTCTGTGAATATCGAAGTTTATTCTGTTTTCAATTCCACAGTGAACTTTATGTTCTTTTCCAGGATGTTTAGGAGTTTTAGAGCATCACCAATGTGTTTTGGGACTATTGGGGCTACTAGCCGGTAAATTATAAGTAAGTGTTGCGTAGTGTCATTAATTGACTCACCTTTTTGGTTTGAACTGTCAAACACCTTTAGCATTTTAGAAATTTAGGAAATGAAATCACATGTTGGAAGCTGTTGCAGCCTTCCGATTATTGACAAATCATGACTGCTTGGCAAGTCATCTCTACAGAATAGGTATCTCAGCCTCACCAATATGTATCCTGTGTAACGATCCAGCAGAAATGAATGAAGAACACTTGAAGACCTGTGAAGCATTAAGATCAGAAGAAACTACAGTTCAAAAGTATTGGAAAGCACGAATGCTAATGGCTTCATTGCCAGATGCAAGGCACTAGAAAACAACAACAACAACAATTACATGTTGGACAGCCAAGTCTGACATAAGGAAGAACAGTGCTTTTCAGTGATGCAAGAACTATCAAAACTGGTTGACTGTGTCCAAGATTAGCCTATGCACACATACACATTAAGGTATTTTCATGCATCGTAAGCTTAATCATTGGAGGATATCTGATAAATATTCCATTGTACCTACATTTATCGAGTTCTGTATGACACTCATTGATGCTCATAGGTAAGCGATACTCTGTTGGTTCATCAGAACCCCAAATCTCAACCAGCTCCTTCTCTGTGATGTCCTTTGGGGAAGGAATTTCAGCTGTCTGGCAGATGTTGATGAACACTTTGTCTCCTGCTGGTGTCCGCACCTTCACACATATACCTGCAATAACATAACATTTCAAATTAGTTTCAAATGCAACAAATTTGTTCTATTCTTTGTGTAAATATGGCATTGCAAGAAAGGAGCAGAATAATAGTTTGGCCTCTTTCTAACTAAAGCATTTTATTGTACATTTAGGAACATCACTCATCTTATGAGGCAAACAAAATATCAGCAATCCTCTCCTTCTCAATCTATTAAAAATGCAACACATTTTTGCAGCACTTTGTTTTATGGATAATCATTACTATTAAAAAAATCTGACATGTGTACTCACATGACTTTCTCTACTTTCTCATTTACAAATTACTCTTACAAATACTTATTCTTCTATCTACTTAATGTTAATAAAAATAAACATTTGTAGAAATACTTTTTTATTATATTCTTTCTTTTAAGTATAATGGGACTAGGGGAATGCAGTACGCTTAAGAGACAGCCAAATCTTTTAAGTGCTAGCTACAATGTGATGGCTTTGAAATTCCATTCTCTTTGCAAGTCAGTGCATAAAAAAAGAATAACTATCTGACAAAAGTATGAATATTTAAAAAAATTCAAACCAACAGTAACAAATATCTTGAAAATGAATATCTCCACAAAAAGCATTTGACAAATTGTGTGCTTTAATAAAATCTACATTTTTCGTGTTGTAACGAAAATGGCTCTAATGATTTTGATTAAAATGACATGTGTTTAAGATATTTTTATGAAAAATGAAATGTATATTTTAAATTTTCTGGCTATAGCCCAAGTATTTACTCTGGACGACTTTTGTATAACTCGTAAACCATAAGAGATAGACAAAATCTTACTATATAAAAATGTAGATATTGCTAAAACACGCAATTTTATGTCTAAATACATTTCTACTTTCTTTACTGGTAAGTAGGAGAAGTATTGTATTCCACCCAAAAATTCGATGTCGAGATTTCACCGGAAATATGTTTTGAGGCCCCCTGAATAAAAAAAAAAGCATTTTTAGAAAAAGGTCCGTGTGAGTGTGTCAGTCTGTGGACAGCATAACTCAAAAACGAAAAGTCGGTTAAAAGCCAAAGTTGGTATTTCAGTTTAATGTCTTCTAAGGATGTGACACGAAGATTTTGAAGAAAATAGCCCCACTCTAAACTACCCTTTACATGGAAGATTTTTCGATAATTTTGATTTTCTTGAAAATGGCTCTAACGATTTTGATTAAAATGTCATGTGTTTGAGATATTTTGATGACAAATGAAATGTATATCTTGAATTTTCTGGCTATAGCCCCTGTAGTCGTATTTACTTTGGACGACTTTTGCATAACTGGTAAACTGTTAAGAGATAGACCAAATCACACTATACAAAAAATGTAGATCTTGCTATAATACACAATTTATGTACAAATAAATTTTCTTGTAGGGTGAACCATTTCGGAGATATTCCTTGTTATGTGTGTGAGTTTCGGAAAACTTGGAACTTTAGCGAAATGCAACAACGTTGCTCATTTTTTTATATGTTAATCGTGCAAAGAGAACGGAATCTCAAAGGTCAAAAAGATTTGACTGTCGCATAAAGCCTTCTGTATTCTAATATTCCCCTTGTACCTACAAGGAAATAAGCAATAAGATAATTTGTACAAATGTTTATCTTAACTAACACGAAGAAGATATAGGAATAAGAGTTTGTTAGAATGGTTAGTACACTAGTAGAGAAAGTCATGTGAGTGCAACACATCAGATTTTTTGTACAGTGAACCATTTTGGAGATATTCCTTGTTATTTGTTTCAGTTTCGGAAATCAAACTTTCGTCAAATGCAACTTCGTCGTTCATTTTTTATCTGTTAACCGTGCAAATCTGAAAGCTTCAAAAGATTGGACTATCGTTCAAAGCCTACTGTATTCTAATATTCTCCTTGTACCTACAAGAAGATAAACAAGAAGATAATTTCTGCAAATGTTAATCTCAGCTAACACGAAGAAGATATAGGAACAAGAGTTTGTAAGAATGGTCAGTACAAGAGTAGAGAAAGTCATGTGAGTGCAACGCATCAGATTTTTATAACCAAGACCTGCGTATAAGGCTCCCAACAACCAAAAGCTCGAATACTACATGCAAGAGAGAAGAAAAGGTACATATGGCTGGGCTTTTACACAACAGAAGCTATGACAAACAGATCTTGGATCAATACAGATCAAGAACTCCAACACTTGGTGAACTCAATAGCAGTGCATGGATATCACCAGAAAATATGCATGACCAACATTACCACGACTCCGGAAACAACTGTGTGTGCAAACTGTGCGACCAACCCTGTGACCGCTATCACGTAACCACCTGTAAAAAACGAGTAAAATCACTCGTGGAAATCTGTAGGTACAAGTCCGACGTACAAGGTGTGATAAATAATGCAATTTAATTATGCCTGAAATCGGGGCCTGCATTAAACATCAGTTACGCAAGCGAAACTCAGGTAGCTGCCGAGCTACTTAAGAAATAGTTACTAAAACCGAGAAGGGCTTGATTTTATTTATGCCCTTTCGCGAGCAATACCTCAGCGATAGGGTAAGCAAACTTTTGCTCGCGAAGAGGCTGAGGAAAATTTCAATTTATACGAAACTGAGCGATTACTTGGAGCTAGTGAGAAATGAGCTAATGTTTACTTTCATTTATACCACTGAATAGCTCAGCACACAAGGTCAGCAAACTTTTACTGGCGAAGAGGTTGAGAAGACAACTTTTATTTATACGAAACTGGGCGATTTTTTGAACTAGTGAGAAATGAGCTAATGCTTACATGTATTTATACTAGGTCCTTATTCCGTGTTTGTATGGATTACACGAGTACAAATAGGTAATGGTGGGACTGCTACATACCAGAATTTCCCCTGAAACGTCATCAGTGGATACGCACTTTTAGCTATGACATCATTGATGACGAAGTGTATTAACAGGTTACCTACCTGCGATAATACAATTTGCTTTGTCACTTAGTCGTTAGCCAGCACAGATGGGCGATTACAACCAAGTTTTCGGGTTTCCCACACAAACCTTCATTACAGCCACTTACACTCCAAAGCGCCGTCTCTCCCATGATGATGATGATGGTACAACTTGTATTCATTTCCAATAGGTAACAGGAAACGCCATCTGATTACAAAACGGCTTTCTCTACTAGAGACACATTTATAAACATTCATACAAAAATGATCATTTCATCCCCTTTATTACAATATGCCTTTTACCTTGCAATTTTTTTTTCAGTTTACACAAGATTTCAACATGCCGACTCAGTATTCAATTGTTTAGCCATGGTAATAGGTTCCGCCGGTGAAAACGAAACAAGAACGCTAACGTAACAGGAAACGTCAGATATATAGTAATATACAATCTAATCTGACGGCAAAATGGCTTTCCCTACTAAAGACATTTACAAACATTCATACAAAAATGATTATTTCATCCCCTCTGTTACAACATACCCTTTACATTGCAATTTTTTTTTTTTTCAGTTTACACAAGAAGATTCCAACATGCCGGCACAGTATTCAATTGTTTGGCCATGGTAATAGGTTCCGTCGGTGAAAAGAAAAAAGAACGCTAACTTGGAAGCACATTGGAAAAGTGTCAACTTCCAACAGTGAATATTTGATAAACCGTTAACACCGGGGTGGGGGGGGGGGGGCAGCAGCCTGATGTGTTATATTCATATGACCTTCTCTACCCATTAAGTTTATTTTTAATTAGCTTCTACAACATATTCTAAAGAAAGCTTATTTTTTTGTATCTGCTGCACGTTTCTTTTGTCTTGCTAAATACAGATTTCCGTCACTGCTCCGGATTACTTCAGCCTTGGGCTTATAGTGCTATCTGTATCGTTTTAAAGCCAACTCATCCTACCTATACCCTTTACCAAGAAGTACAGTCTCGTAACACACATGGCTTAAAATTCTTCTGCTTCTAAAAACACTTCCCCGAAAGAATGTATCTCCTGTAAGCTATAGTGTCACAAGAGCACAACATATGGTGGGTTGCTTCAGAATCTGCAACCAAAGTCATCCTGATACACTCATACGGTGATAAGGTGCTTTTTCACGGGAGATGCTCTGTGGGAAGAGCAGCAATTATTCTCATCTGAAGTCTGTTACATTTAAGTAACCTTTCAGTTCTTTTCTTACCGGGTTTTCTATTAAAATGTTGCGATGTTTCCTCGAGTTTTAAACCGGGTTTCATAATGTTCTACTTTGGACCGGTCTTAATAGCCTCTCTTACTAAGCATCGAGGAGTCTTTAGCCCAATACATTGTGAATCTCCCCCTTTTCTTGCAAGTTCATCAGCCTTTTCATTTCCTCTATGCCACTGTGATCCAGTACTCAAGTGTGGGTATACTTAAGCACTATAAATCCAGTGCTGACATTGGGTGGTATAAATAAAACCAAGCACAAGCTCATTTCTCACTAATTCCAAGCACGTGCTTCATTTAGTATAACTATTTTGTCCTCAACTTCCTGGCGAGCTAAAGCTACTGCTCGTGAAATGGTACACATAAAAACATGCCTTGCTTGCTAATTTTTGAGGTACCTGCATAAGTACTTCAGTTTGCTCAACTACCAGGCGCGGCTCCTCAGGGTAAGCAGGGTAGGCAATGTTTAACTATGATTCTGCATTTTATCATTTGAACCGCCATTTTCCCCTAAATTGCAGTTCAAGAAAAGTTTTCTCGGTTATAATGACCAGCGCATGGTCAAATCCTTTAATCTCAATTCCGATTCATCATAACTGCGCTGCGCGTTTCAAACGCGCGGCAGAAATGATACGCATGGAACCTGGGTAGTGGAGAGCAGGCTAGCTTAACCTCTGCCTGCCCGGCCCCATTTCCTCAGTACGAGGCCCTTGAACAGGGATAAAGAAACATTCGGTCTGTATATGCACTCCGAGCATGCGTAGACGCGTCTGCCAGCAGTCCGAACACTTGCCTGCCCAAACCCGAATTTATGCGACATTTTCCGAACAGCCATACTCCACGAACGAAGATCTCAGAGATCCGAATCTGTCGTTATCTCTGTGTAATACCAGTATGATCGACTTAATTAGTGAACTATTACAAATTTCGCTTTCGCGGCGCACTGACAATGAAAAGAGGAGTGTTTTAGCTATTTAATACAAATCTGCAGTCAGACAATTTTTCAATTTCTTAATCTATTTTAGTCATGGCGTCGCGAAACGGGGGCAAGGGGGGCCACGGTCCCCCCTTGGAAGTTGGTGAACTTAATGTGCAGTCAGTTGCTGACTTTTAAACTATCATTTTAATTTTGATGTCAATAACAATTTTTGTTTAGCACAAATTAATACAGTTATCTGCAACAAATACTATAAATTTTGACAGTAAAATAATGATTTAATATTATATGATTGCAAATTTCCAACATGTGCCCCCCCCCCCCCTGGAAAAAGTCTGCCGACACTCGTGATTTTAGTTTTGGCGGTAATTCGTCCGTAAGTCACACTCATTCAGTCTGCTCTTATTAAACAACCAAACAATAGATTGTTTGCGTTATCCGCAATGACTTCGCCTATATTTCGGATAAACGGGGTTTATTATTATTATTATTATTATTATTATTATTATTATTATTATTATTATTATTATTATTATTATTATTATTATTATTATTATTATTATTATTATTGTTGTTGTTGTTGTTGTTGTTTTTGTTGTTTGTTGTTACTGTTACACTTTGCCTACCCTAAAATTTTGACTGCGAGCCGCCACTGTCAACTACAGTTTGGTATCATAGCCGAGTTCGTGATAGTGGTTCATAAGCGGAAAATAAAAATGTATACATGACACAGGGACTCAGATGTGAACAGATACACACAATTAGGCATACAATTTTGGAAATGAAAATGTAAGCTGGCTTGCATAAAATTTTCTACGACAGTCACATGAAACACGAGGTGTTTTAAACTGTTTCTCCAATTGTTTTAGTGCAGCTAGTGTCTGCGATTTTCTGGCAACGTGCTTTTATTAAAACGTCTTCTGTCCGTCTCATAAATAGACTGTTTTGTTCAACCAAGGTGATCGAAATACGTGTTGCAATATGTGAAGTCTTCTGCTGCTGTACCAGTTCTCATGATGCAAGGACTTCCTTGAGATATTGTAATCTTGCCTGGGTACGATAACGCTAAACAGCACGTGAATGAGGTGCATAGTACCTCTCTCATTACCGACTGATGCTCCTGGATTACCTATAACTGAAGAATTTCCTATTAAAACCGACCCTAACTTTAACTTTGAAGGAAATGAAACTCCATCCAGTATAGCTTTACTTCATGATAAAACTTTATAGAATCTTGGAGTTGGTTATTGAGGATGTCAATATAATGGTGCAGAAACACAGGTAAAAAGTATCTACTTTCAATATAGCAGTTGACAACAAGATTTTAATACTATCAAATTAAGAAAATTACGGATTGGATTTAGAAAGGGGATGAATATTATGGATCGAATGTGTAGTCATACTCAATTTCTATTTCATTTGCCAAATATATTTTTTTATTTAAAATTTGTATCTCTATTGGGTTTATTAAATGAGAGTACGTTTAACGTGAATAAGTATATGAATATTTAAATGCTGCAAATATTTAAATCGCCTGCAGACAGAAAAATGGACGTGTTTGTTTATTCAGTTGACGTGGCAAGGTGAAGGTCGCCGAGCAAAAGCTTCGTTGATACCAAGAGCCGAACGAAGAGAGGAAACTTTTACCAAACCACGACCTGTTTGATTCTCAACTTGCTTACCAACAGCAGCTCACAAGCATTTGCCCATTTACCTTATGAGTAGTAAAGAGTCCCAAATAGAGAAGATAGGAGAAGGATTGGTTTACTAGTGGAAACTCTCCTTATGTTTTCGCATATGCATTGAGTAGTAGCATACATTTCTGTTTCAAAAACAGTAGCACATTTACCCAATGCGCATAACAAGTAGAAAAAACAAAAACAAAAACAAAACAAACCTTTTGCACCTTGGTCTTCTGCTATATAATCCGGAATCATGTTCCTGAGCCGTCTTTTGAACCGTCTGTAAACCACACCAGGACTTTCTTCCAACGCTTAGGATCAACAATGACCCTAAAGTGTTTTTTTATAAAATATTAAGTTAGAATTAAATAGTTACAGTTTAATAGTAAATTAAAGGTTTTGTTGTTTAACAACGCTGTCAATCGCCAGGATCACATCAGCGTCGCCGGTGTGCCGGAATTTCGCCCCGCAGGAGTTATTTTACATGCCAGTAAATTACTGACATGGAGCTGTCATTTTAAGCACACTTAAAAACCATCCGCTCTAGGCCGGATTTACACCCCTAACCAACTGAGCCACCGAGGCCGACTTACGGTTTACTAGTCACACAAAACTCATTCAGAATAAGGAGACTTTCTCGGCTAATCCGAGAAAATTCAGGATATAAACTTCTCTTCTCATGCGAATATTTTAAACATACTGTAATAAAAGGGCAAAACTGAAGCCCAGTTACTTTTCTATCAGCTTATTGTCCTCTTAAATTGTTACTACAATGCACAGTTTTCTTCTCGTTATTAACACAGTTTATAGTATTTTCTATTATCACAATTCACAACTGCTCGAAACCTTGCTCTGTCCTTTTCAGAGTCTTTCTTCACTTTCACTGCCTCTTATACACTTAACGATAAAGATGCACTCACTCGATGCTCCTCGAATCTTCTTTACACGCTACTAACTGACCGACTTGTGTCTGTCACTGCCAAAACTCAAACTGAACTCTTCTTCATATTAGGGATGAGGTCACGCAGACCTTTCGAGATTCCGCACACATACGCACGGGAAATGACGTAGCTAGAAGTTTCGAGAATCCGCTAGACAAGTCCCTTTGTTTTATGCCGTACTCTATTGTTACTGTCACTCACGTGATCACTCGCATGAGTGGTGTGGGGAAAGCTTAGCCGTGCGCGCCTCTGATTGGCGCACCGCCAGCCGGGTGGGGCAGCCAGCCCAGCACCCGCAGCCCCTCTCGACCGTGCCACACCTAACTGTGGAACAATCTGAATTGCCTGTGTGTATCCATATCGTGGGTCGGCGTCACAATGTAGTATTTTAATCAAAATTGTGTTACCTCATTTTAAGAGAATCATATATGCGAAAAATTTTCAGTGTAAAAGGTGGTTAAAGGTGGGGGATTTTCTTGAAAAATTTCCTGCCACATCCTTAACCTGGAGGATTTAAATATCAAGCTGATATTTAACCGACTCTTAACTTGTGAGTTATGCTGTTAAATGGTATGATACCTTTCGGTTTAATCACTCTTCTAAGAAACTTGGCAGATTTAATGTCTACTTAAAGGGAATCACTGTATGTGGCTCCAAACTATTTTTTATCATGTCAATCTTTCGTAGCATGAGTTCTTTTCACAATGCTGAAAGGTCACTAAAGTCCTCTCTAAACATTTCAATGATCACAAATGGCTGGTTAGTTGCATCCAGTCGCGAGTATATACTATGATCGCACGATCTCCATCCACATGTGTGTGACCTGATATTAGATCGGAGGCTTGGGTGCAACCATACACATTACTGCACTTATACGTTTTTGTTTCGTTCATGGCGAGGATTAGTATACATTGTGCTCTTTCTTTTTTGTGTATTAACGTCCTCTAACGAAATATGTCATATAGGACGATGAATGAAATTAGTGAAATGATGCTCAAATGAGTCTGAGGTTCATAGAGCTTAAAGTTACCTGGCATTGGTCCTCTCAGGATATGGGAAAACCCGACAAAACCTCGTACCATACCGAACGAGGTGGCGCAACGGTAACGTATGCGACTCGTATTCGAGAGGTCCCGGGTTCGATCCCCGATGACCACGCATTATGACATGGATTTTTTCGTGGCTTCCCCATGCCACTCTGGGAATGTTGGGGTGCTTAATTTCACACCACAGTTTCCTTTCCATCATTTCCCTTCATTACATTTCCTCATCTTTCAGGTGAGTGCTGTTGGCGGTGCCGGACAGATGACGCGGATGCTTGCGCATAGTAACTGCTGCTAGTGGGCATTTGGGCGGCCGCTATGGTGGCTGCTCGGCGGGGCCTGGCGTCAGGATGAAGAGATCTCAGCACTTTTTGGGGACTTCCGCGCGCCTCTGTGGCCTGTCCAGCTGGGACCCTCTGGCACTTCGGGTTAACTCACTTCATCCCTGCCTCCTGGCCTTTATAGCCACAATAAATCTCCGTAGGTCACGGTGCGCGATGTGTCCCCCATCCGTGAATAGCCTTTGCCCGCTATTTTTCACTTACGTTTCATCATTGTGCTTTAAATTGTAGGATTTGACATGCATTTTTGAAAATCAAATCATTATTTTTCCCGTGCCACAAATGTATTTCTCTTTCTATTTTTAGGCATCTCAAGAACTGGCGCCTTGGACAAATCGGCGCATGAAAACCCGAGGACCAGTAATAACTGAAGCATTACAGACAATAATGTATGTATTAAGACAAGGCAATGAGTCAATTATTTCATGACGATTCATTTCTCATACAGCCAATCAGTGGCTAAGGAGATAATCATAGAGTGTTCATCGCATTCTATTTTATTCCCAATTTAAATGCCATTACAGATGAGAGGTTCTTGTTAATAAGGTGTCAAGGTTCCGGAGTGTTTCTGCAAGCCGCGTCTGGGGCTGTTCACTTCCATATCCACAGCGTTCTTACACAGCTCTATGTACGTATGTATGTACGAGACACTGGCAGCGTCCTTAGCAAACAAATCACACGATGTTTAACATGGCGGTAGCTATATGCTGGATTGGAAATTCCATGCTCTTTGAATGATATCACACGAAACAAACTTAAGGCTATCTTTGCAATTAGAAGAAACAAATTGATGTGTGCTCTCACATGACTTTCTCTACTCACTCTTGTACAAAATATTCTTAAACACGCTTTCTTCTTCTTCTTCTGCTACTTCATGTTAATCGGGATAAACGTTTGTAGAAATATGCAGTTTCATTACATATTTTCTCATAGGTAAAATGGGAACAGGAGAAAACAGGTTAAAGCGACAATCACATTTTTAAGAGCTGGTGATTAATGATAACTTGACATTCCATTCGCTTCGCACGTTCAGGACACAAAAATGAATCACTTTCCATTTTAAAAAAGTACCTATTGCTATTGGAAAATTCAAAATAACAAGGAATATCTAGGAAATGGTTCACTCCAAAATAAAAGGCATTTGTCATAAATTGTGTATTTTAATGAAATGTGCATGTTTTATGAGGAATTGTTTTTTCTAAGGCAGCGTCGTGGCCGGGCTGTTAGAGTATTCCTTTATCACCAAGGTTCGATCCCAGGGACTCGCAAGTGGAATTCGTGTTGGATGAAGCGGCGCCTGGGCGGGTTTTTCGTCGGTTTCCGCCAACTGCTCCATCATCACATTTCCAATCATCCTCTTCCTCCCTCTCCGGTCCATAGGTTCCTGTGCTCCCCGACAGGCATCTGGACCTAGGCACTGGCTTGTAAGTCCTACATAAGGGGAGGGTAATCAGGTAAAAATAAAGACGAAGAAGAAGAAGAAGAAGAAGAAGAAGAAGGTGTTACTTATGTCATGTTAATCACAATCGTTTAGAGCTATTTTGAGAAATTTTCGGAAAATGTTGAATGCAAGGGTGGCCTGGGTGAGTTACGCATACACGTGTGCGCACTCACACATACGCAGGATACCTGAAAACATTTGTTTGGAGTGAAATCTCGGTATTGAATTTTTGAGTGGAATGCAATGCCTCCTCTACCTACTATGTAACATGGTAGTGAAAGTAATGAGTATTGCCAGGCATTTAATGACTTAGAATTTGGTAAAAAATGCAAAATAAAAAATGTATTTATGACCTAAAAATTACAAAAAATGACCCAAAAAGATGACCCCAAAATCTTAGTTACCAAAAAATAAAGAATTGCCAATACAAATGCTATTTATTATTATTACATAAAACACTCACTTTGTTACTAACTTACACAAAATGTAACATAAAATCAAAATATTAAAAGAAAATTATAAATATACATGTTAGAGTATCTTTTATTGAAGAAATTCCATTTCAGTGCACTTTTATAACACAAATTGGCGGACATTCTATTGTCTGCTAGTACTAACTTATAAATGGAAAAGCTCCTCTCTACTTCAACGGAAACGATTGGAGCGTACTGAAAGCAAGCAATATCTCCTGGATTTGACTCACAGTCCGCAAGAGAAAACTGTTCACCACACAAAGCACTCCCAATTGAACACAATGTTTTGTACCCCCTGTTCTCGTTATTTTCATTGCCACTGCATCACCCACTTTACCATATGCAAGGCTCAAATCATTCACTACTTTATCCACTATTTGTAGCTATTCCATTAATGTCACTGGGGATTTTTCCAGAGAAGTTATTGCATCAGGAAGGAATCCAAAAATAGTGTTTATGTAAGAAAGTTTACTCGCAATTTCTTTACCAGCCAGCAGTTCTTGCGCCTTTTTGATTGACACAGACTCAGCATTATCAAAAGGATCAACTACTTTCTTCAAAACGTCAAAGTTCTTGCAATTAATAACTACAAGCCTCGAGTCATGTTCCCCATCTAGTCAAAACAGGTGAAAAGGCTGGTTGAATTTCTGGAACTTCTGATTTGAATGCTACAACTCGAGAGGGAGCTTTCAGGAATACTTTCTTGACACATCCAATTAATTTATCTACTTCAGGAAAATTTGCACGTACTTCTTCCACGACCTGGTGTAATGCGTGCGATAAACATGCCCATGCACCATTTTTGGGTAGAGTGCACTTAAAGAAGCAGCAGCTTTCATCATGTAGGGTGCTGCTTCTGTCATAAAAAGCAATACATTGGAATTTTGAATCTCGTTAGGCCAAAGTATTCTCAATGCATGGTCAACTGCTCACGATGTAGTAGAAATTGTTCTCCGGGGCTGTGTGCTTCTAGAACTCCAACAATACCATTCGCTACATAACGGCCTACAGAGTCTGTTGTCTCGTCGATGGATACGAATATATTTGTTTCTCCAATCCTTTTTCTTATTAATTGCAAAATTTTGTTGTAGCACCGATCCGCGTAGGTTCTTCTCAATGTTCTGGGATCTGGAATTAATTTTCCTGCCTTCTCTTCTACGAAAGCGCGCAGTTTAGGATGATTCAGCTTGTGAAGTGGAATATCGGTAGATAAAAATGCTTCACATAATTTCTCACAAAATGGCGAAAATGTTAAGAGTTTCGCCCAGAAGTATCTGCTGTAAGCTTACACTGGATTTATTTTCAAGTCGTTGCAGGCCACGTTTATGCTTCTCCCGTGACATAATGTTGTCCTACCATAAACGTTTTTTCAGCAGCCACTCTCACATCACAGATCTTGCAGAATAATCTATGACCGACCGTGGAAAAAATATTTTCTCCATATTTTGAAACAAATGCCTTCAATTTAACACTATGAGTTCCCTTCACTTTAGGCATTTTGCTCTTATGGTGCTCGCACAGGTGCTAGGAACAACTGATCACCTCACTTAACAGCACAACAATGCCGGTTTACCTGGATATAGGAATTTCCTTGGCAGTGTGGCCAAGTCCATTAACCACATTCCTTGAAAAATAGGGGTAGGAGGTAGCTTAGGCTCTAAGAAATTGAAATCCTAGAAGTGGCCCAGATCATAAGGCACATTCCTTGAAAAATAGGGGTAGGAGTTAGCATAGCATTTACTTAAATCCAAGAAATTGACAAGGAAAAATACTGAATTTTAATTTTAAAAAATTTGTTTAATTCGTTAGTCAATGCCATACCTTTCCGTATATGCAAGCAATGTTTCAACCTTCATAAGGAAAACATGCAAAATCATTAACTGCCTTGCCGTAGTAATGAGATTTCTTGACAGTCATAATTTGTACAAGTGGTCTGAAGTACAAGCGGATAGAGAATTAGGTATAATCGATCTCACTATTGAACGGGGTATATGACCTCACCATCGCCACGTGCCCTTTGTGCGTCGTGCGCTAGCGTTTGTCTCTATTGTGAAAATACCTATCACTGGTACCTACAGGTGAAACCAAACACAGATAAGCAATGCGATTCGTACAATAGCAGCGGCTACACTTCCTCCAACTGGGCAATGCAACAAGCGCTATCACACCGCCACATTGCTTCAGCGCTAAGTGACGGATAATCTTACTGCGCAAAAATCTACATCTCTTAAAACATGCAATTTGTCTTTATTGGGGGGGGGGGGGGGGACCATTTCATGGGTATTTTTACTTTCTGTACTGGTAAGTAGAAGGAAGTATTGTATTCCACCCAAAAATTCGATGTCGACATTTCACCGGAAATATATGTTATGAGACCCCTAAATAGAAAATAAAAAAGCATTTTTAGAAAAAGGTCCGCGTGTGTGTATGTCAGTCTGCGTGTCTCTCAGACTCTCTAGCATAACGCAAGAATGAAAAGTCGGTTAACAACCAAAGTTGGTAGATTTAAGTTTAATGTCTTTCAAGAATGCGACACGAAGATTTTGAAGAAAATAACCCCAACCTGAACTACCCTTTACATGGTAAATTTTTCGAAAATTTTTATTTTCTTGAAAATGGCTCTAACGATTTTGATTAAAATGCCACATGTTTAAGATATTTGTATGACAAATGAAATGTATATTTTGAATTTTTTGGCTATAGCCCATGGAGCCCTGTTTACTCTGGATGACTTTTACATAGCTGGTAAACCGTAAGAGATAGACAAATTCTTAATATACAAAAAAGTAGATCTCACTAAAACACATAAAGTATGTCTAAATACAATTTTTTGTAGAGTGAACCATTTTTGGGATATTCGTTGTTATTTGTGTCAAATTCGGAAAACTTGAAACTTTTGTGAAATGGAACATTGTTATTCATTTTTTACTTTCTCTACTGGTAAGTAGGGGAAGTAGGTATTGTATTCCACCCAAATATTTGATGTCGAGATTTCACTGGAAATATATGTTTTGAGGCCCCCTGAATCCAAAAAAAAAGCACTTTTAGAAAAAGGTCCGTGTGTGTGTCTGTGTGTCAGTCTGTGGACAGCCTAACTCAAAAACGAAAAGTCGGTTAAAAACCAAAGTTGGTATTTATGTTTAATGTCTATCAAGGATGTGACACGAAGATTTTGAAGAAAATAGCCCCACCCTAAACTACCCTTTACATGGAACATTTTTCGAAAAGTTTGATTTTCTTGAAAATGGCTCTAACGATTTTGATTAAAATGTATACAAAACACGTAGATCTTGCTAAAATGCACAGCTTATGTCTAAATAGATTTTCTTGTAGGGTGAACCATTTCGGAGATATTCCTTGTTATGTGTGTGAGTTTCGGAAAACAGACTTTCGTGAAATGGATCATCGTTGTTCATTTTTTTATATGCTGAGTGTGCAAAGACAACAGAATCTCAAAGCTTTAAAATATTTGACTATCGCACAAAGTCTACTGTATTCTAACCTTCCCCTTGTACCTACAAGGAAATAAGCAATAAGATAATTTGTACAAATGTTTATCTCAACTAACACGAAGAAGATAAGGAATAAGAGATTGTAAGAATGGTTAGTACAAGAGTAGAAAAAGTCATGTGAGTGCAACACATCAGATTTTTTTGTTAATGATTTGAATTTTCAAATGCTTAAAACTTTTTCAAATGGTAATTCGCTATTCGTTTTTTCTGGCATTATGCAAAGCCATCACAAAAACAGCGCTGTTTAAAAAGCTGCCTATCGGTTTAGCCCAGGGATGTCTTTGGAGAACCTTACGTAATGAGCGGCTATACCACACTCCACTCCTCAGTTGGTGGGACAGTCAGTATCCAGTGACGGACATAAACAGGCGATTCTAGGTCATACCTTGAATTTTCTGGGAATGTCCTCAAAAGTTCTCTTCATTCTGGATGATTTTTGCATAAATGGTGAACAGTAAGAGACAGACAAAAACCTAATAAATAAAAAATGTGGATCTGGTTAAAACACACAATATCAAATACTTCGTTTTTCTTTTGAGTGAAGCATTTCCGGGATATTCTTTATTATTTGTTTGAATTTGCCAATACAATTTCTTCAACTAAGAATATGATTCCTTTTTTTTATATTTTGGTTTTGCAAACAGAACGGGATTTCAAAAGAATCACATAGCAACCAGATCTTAAAACATTTCACTATCGTTTAAAGCCTACTGTATTCTCACATTCCTCTTGCACCTACAAAAAATGACCAATAAGATAGGTACTTTGTGAAGATGCGTATGTTGATTAAAAAGAAGTAGATAGAGAAATAAGCATTTGCAAGAATAGTTTAAATTATATTAAATGTCTGTGTTGCAATATGTTACGCGACGATCACTTGGTGTATTTTCGACTTTGTCACCAAATATTGATACATTTCTTAAACGTAAGTAGTAACAAAGAAGTCACTGATGAATATTTGAAAGTGCTGTCTGACACACTGTAAGCCATCGGCCGTGACGTGCCGGAATTCCTTCTGTGATAGACAGACTGATAGACCGGTAGAATGAATGGCAGGAGAAACCGGAGAACCCAGAGGAAAGCCGCCTTGTCCATCACAAATCCCCCATGCGGCAGGCGCGGCTCCTCAGGGTAGGCAGGGTAGGCATTACCTGCCCTACCGTAATACATCAACAAATAATATGTAACTATGATTCTGCATTTTATCATTTGAACCATCATTTTCCCTAAATTGCAGTTCAGAAAAGCATGGTCAAATCCTTGAATCTCAATTCCGATTCATCAAAACTGCGCTGGGTGTTTGAAACGCGCGGCAGAAATACGCATGGAACCTGGGCAGTGGAGAGCCAGCAAGCTTAACCTCTGCCGGCCCGGCCCCCTTTCCTCAGTACGAGGCCCTTGAATATGGATAAGGAAATATTCCGTATGTATATGCACTCCGAGCATGCGTAGACGCGTCTGCCAGCACTCGGAACACTTGCCTGCCCAAATCCGAATTAATGCGACTTTTTCCGAACAGCCATACTCTACGAGCGAAGATCTCAGAGATCTGAATCTGTCGTTATGACTCTGTGTATAATAATACCAGTGTGTTGTAATACCAGTATGACCGACTTAATTAGTGAACTATTACAAAGTCTGCTTTCGCGGCGCACTGGCAATGAAAAGAGGAGTGTTTTAGCTATTTAACACAATGTTACAGTCACACAATTTTTCAATTTCTTCATTAATTTTAGTTTGGCGGTAATTCGTCCGTAAGTCGCACTCATTCACTCTGCACTTATTAAGCAACCAAACGATATATCTATTTTTTGCGTTATCCGCAATGACTTCGCCCCCTTTATTGCGGATAAACGGGGTTCTACTGTACTACGACGACGACGGCTACTACGACTATTATTATTATTATTATTATTATTATTATTATTATTATTATTATTATTATTATTATTATTATTATTATTATTATTGTTGTTGTTGTTGTTGTTGTTGTTGCTGTTACACCTCGCCTAACCTAAAATTTTGACTGCGAGCCGCCACTGCCATGCGGTCGCCTAGTATAGAACCCCACCGCCCTCAGACTACCATAGAGTAAACATACGTTTATCAAATATACCTACATATAAACAATCAAATGCAAGTATAAACATAATTTGCAGACTGCTGAAATAAGAACGCAGGCAAATCTGCAGTAAAAAGAACATGAGATATTGTTGAAATTAAGTCATCATGCAATAATATGCATTTGCTGTGCCTAGTTATCAGGCGGAGGCGGAACGGCGACCTTTACTGTAGAATTGCCGGCCGATAAGATATGACATGTTTCTGATTAGCACTACAAGTCTATCTGTGTTGAAGGAAGTTCCACAGTGGATGTGACAGAGCAATCCGAGAGCATTCAAGGATGATATTACAGAGTTTAACCACACGGAAATGTATGTACTTTCTTCTCCACTAAGGATTCTTACAACTTCTTCTGGATAAATACAACGCAACAAAAATATTCATAAGCCTCTATTGGTAATGTATGGCAGGTGCCAGCAGGTATATTTTAGGAGGGAATTCAACATTTGGAGAATATGATATATATTGAAGTAAATTAACATAGGTAATATAATAATAGTGACTATAATGGCAGTAATTTAGACTCGAGTACTGTATAGTAGGAAACAAGCGAAGCGAGTTTCCTAATTTTCATGCGAGTGTCTTTAATTACCATTATACTTAAGCATCATACGACAATTTATGCTCGACCATACACCTAATTTTATAGTTGAAATATTGTAAAATGTTGTACACTCACCAGGGACAATGACCTACATATTGCATGAGCTGATATTTGGAGTTCTGCGCAGGCGCTAAAAGATTGATTCGTTTCTAGCACGTCACAACTGCATGATGAAAATGATAACCTTGGAATGCTACGTAACATTGAAAAATAGAAGGCAAATTTAATATATTGATTTTCAGAAAAAACTTTATTTCATGTATAAGTTATTTATTGTACAATTAGTGAAATTAATTTGCCGGACTGTGCTTAGTGCAATATTCTTGGAAGTTGATGCTGTATTGAGGTTAAAGTTGCATCTCACTGTCAGTAGTGTTCTAAACTCGCGCTAGTTGCGTTTCGAGAATTAATCGATATTGCGCTTTGCCATTGTTTCATGGGAATTCTCTGATTGGTGGAACACCTGTCCTTTAATGAAAATTGAACTGTCCGACTGGATGAAGACCAGTGCGTTAATGAAAGTTCGAACTTAAGGAGGTCCATTAAAGGATCGCTATCAGACTTATAATTAGTGAATTTGGGTATGGTCGGGCATAAGAATATTAATGCTGATGGAAAGGATTGGGTGGAACCAAATAGTTGGCATTGAGTTCTCAATAAAATTAGGGGAAGGACGATTGTTCCTCTTTTTTTTTTTTTTTTTTTTTTTTTTTTAGCACATTCGTTTTAACAAACCATTCTTACAAAAGTTTATTTTTATATTTACTTCATGTCAATCGAGATATGTACACCATACTTTTTTTTTTTTTTTTTTTTGTCCTTCATAAACATCATGTTCAATATTTTTAGAGTATTTTCCCAATATTCTTCATTTATTTTCCCAAACTTGTCGTTTGCTCTGTTACGTTCTGTCTATTTTCCAGTCTATTTTCTGGTCTTTTATCTTTTAAATATTTTAAATATGCTTCTTTTTATCCATTTCTTTAACTTCACCCTTGACCCGGAGATTTTCTTCTTACTTCTAACATTTATTTTTCGCTGACCTATTGCTTCTCCAGCTGCCTTTAATATATTCACTTTTATGACTTGTCATTGTTCGCCTATTGAATTTTCATTAACTACTGTGCTTATTTGTAGTTTTTCTCACAAACATTGTGCACCTTCATATATAAAAGATTCTGTATTAAATTGTGTTAAATATAATGGTGGTTGTTTTTTCCTTGTTGACAATTGCATTTTTATCTTACATAAAAGTAATTTGTGATAGCTATTTCAGCTGAAATAAGTGTTCTAACATCAAGTATCTGCTAAAAATGGATTTCTCCGTTTGTTAAAGATAATTGAAAATATTAATAACAATTCAAGGAAAAACTTTATTAGATTTTTACACAATACAGAAATCAGACAAAATTGCCAAATTCAAGACGTAACAAAATGTATTAATGAGCGACGGAAATACTGGGAAGAACAAATTAACAGGATGGGAAACTTTAACTCATCCGAGGAATAACAGGGGAAATGAACACCATATTATCCTATACACAAGAAGGAGAAGGAGGAGGAGAAGAAAAAGAAGAAGAAGAAGAAGAAGAAGAAGAAGAAGAAGAAGAAGAAGAAGAAGAAGAAGAAAATGAAGGTTTACTCATACAAGTTTGTAGTTTCGTTAAATCATTACATATTTTGTTACAAGTACAGCCATGGAAAAATGATTGAACGCATTACGAGAGTAGAATATTTCTATATCCCACGTCGTGTTGCAGCGCGGTTTACACAGGTCGATATTTCCAACAACAGCTGAGTCTGTCCTACACCGACTCAGTGCACATTAGGTCAGGTTATGAGGATTCTTCGCTACTTCCTGCTATCATACCTACACATTCACCAGATATTACTTTGATATTGATATTCTAATAGGTGCACAGGCATATGGGTGAACCGGAAGCGACAGTCTACTGTAGAAAAAATAAATAAATAAAAAATAAAAACTGATGTGACCCACTCACATGACTTTCTCTACTCTTGTACCAACCATTCTTACAAACTCTTATTCCTATATCTTCTTCGTGTTAGTTGAGATAAACATTTGTACAAATTATCTTATTGCTTATTTCCTTGTAGGTACAAGGGGAATATTAGAATACGGTAGGCTTTGAGTGATAGTCAAATCTTTTAAAGCTTTCAAATTCCGTTCTCTTTGCATAGCTAAGATATAAAAAACTAATAAGATCTTCCATTCGTGGAAAGTATAAGTATTGCGAAACTAACACAAATAACAAGGAATATCTGCGAAATGGTTCACTCCACAAAAAATTTATTTCGACATAAATTGTATGTTTTAACGAGATCTGCATTTTTTGTATAGTAAGATTTGGTCCATCTCTTACGGTTTACCAGTTATATAGAATAATCAGGACCATGTGAGCTATAGCCAGAAAATTCAACATATACATTTCATTTAGCATTAAAATATCTTAAACATGTGGCATTTTAATCAAAATCGTTAGAGGCATTTTCGAGAAAATCAAAATTTTCGAAAAATGTTCTAAATTATGGGTAGTTAAGGGTGGAGCAATTTTCTTCAAAATCTTCCTGTCGCATCCTTGAAATATATTAAACTTAAATACCAACTTTGGTTCATAACCAACTTTTCGTTTTTGAGCTATGCTACTCACAGACACACACACACACACACACACACACACACACACACACACACACACACACACGGACCTTCATATATATATATTTATTTATTTATTTATTCAGAGGGCCTCAAAACAGATTTCCGGTGAAATGAAGACATGGAATTTTTGGATGGAACACGATACTCCCCCTACATCCTATACAGGGTAGAGAAAGTAAAAGATGTATTGGAAATAGGGTATTTGCACAATTTTATAACTCACGATTTACAATTCCATCATTTTTATACACATAGGTACGTTAAGACTTTTTATGTAAGTTCATACTTTTGTAATGTTTAAACGAAATATGAGTATAGGCGGAGCAAACTCGATTTGTATCGTCACCTCGATAACAATACACCGATTTTGACACTCCCTACTTGTAGATAAGCTGGTTTTTGCTTGTCATTATTTTCCGAAATAGTAAGCAATTCGAATTATAATAGAGCTTATCTAGCCTTTACACAAATAGTCTATGTTGAAATAAGAGAACCAGATAAAAGCAGTATTTACTAGATCTATGGTCTGGACTTCGGCACCATGTACATATGTATGTGGTTATGTAATTGTATTATACATACAGGAGAAATTCATGGGCCACAGAGCGCAAGCTACCGCGGAACACCTATTGGCCTGCATTCGTTAACATATCTCAAATTGGATTGAAATTAGTGCAAATTTAAAAGTAGTTAAGATAAAGACCGAATCAAGATTATGGTTGAATATTTCTGAACATGTGAAACTTTGCTGGCTAAAAGAAATATTTCAGTGAAATATTAAAGCCGTATCCACCAGTGGTCGATGCAACAATCGGCGCTCTGCAGGTCACACGTTGATAAGACAGTTTGAAGCAGCAATGCTTCACGCCGCTTGACAATGCCTTTGGTTCACCCCTTACCGCCGGTAGAGCATTGAGATTCCTCTCCCAGGGTGTGTGTGGGTTTTGTTCACAAAGGATGACACTAATGGTGATAACTCTTTTAATAAATATTTCCAATCTTTTCACTATTTGCACTTTTGTCATATCTGTACTGATCAATATAGATTGTAGAACAATTCACCAGTCCAGTAAAACTGTGCTCGTATTTATTTATTAATCTAACGTTCTAGACTTGTGGACCATTTGTTCCATTCCATAACCTCTCGAGTGCACCACACTTTCTCAGATGTTCCGAGGTCATGGACCCGATGACCATTGGTAGGTACAACACTGAGGGTTGTGAGTGGGTGATACAGCCGCCAAAATAAAACAATTGATGCCTACTACAAAACAGCTACTTCCATGCTCAACATGCTCCAAATGCTCGTATTTAAACGTCTAAAAATTTGCTTCACTGTCACATAAATCTGCGTCCGTGGTTTTAAATGTATTCCACGCACTTAGGCGCTCCAAAGCAGGGTTTTGGTTTGGAAATTAAAAAGTACCAGTACTCAACTAACTCTTTAAATGTTTGCAGGTTGGCTCGAAGGATGTTGTCCTGCAGTCACTTTTCTTTTACGAGATTCCTTTTGCAGATCTTAAGCCAGCTGAGAGCCAGAATGTCACACAATTCCTAAAGAGGTCCAGTTAGATCAATGAGTTGACCTAAAGTGTTTGGGCATGTGTTCTTTGGAGATTGATGGTACAGATCATATAGAATATATAAAAGTAACTGTTTATTACATGGCATAATCCACCGCAAGGCTTGTCTGTGGATATAGCAATCCCAGAATAAGTTGTTTAAGAGGCACCCCTAGAACTCTGATATTATTGCTGAAGCACTGTTACATGACATTATTTTAAATATTCTTCGACATCAAATGTTACACTTAACTTGGTTTGCCCAAGCGATTGACAGTAATCTCACTCATTTTTCTTTCGATTCTTTTACCTATAGCGTACAGCACAAACAAATCTTTCTTCAATATTATCGTCTCCCCTCCCTTAGCTAAAGGTTATTTTTTTTATCCAAACAGGTAAACGCAGATGATCTTGTAAGAGCAATGGCTACTCCATGATTCAGAACTTCCGGTACTCACTTTGGACAATTTTATACCTACTGGTACTCGTATATACGTACTGAGTACCAGTCCAACTAAGGAATAACCATGTTTCAGCTTCGACTAACCAGCCAAGTGTGGCCCACAAATGACGCTAACAAACAGCGTTACAACTAGACTTGCTTTTTTAAATTCGCGATGTTAACTTTTTTTACGTAAGTTTTCTCTATTCATTTTTATGAAAATTATTATGAAAACTATTATTATTATTATTATCATTATTATTATTATTATTATTATTATTATTATTATTATTATTATTATTATTATTATTATTATTATTATTATTGCGAGTTCTGTTTTATATATATATATATATATATATATATATATATATATATATATATATATATATATATATATATATATATATATATATATATATATATATGCACTGGGTGCCCCTCCCCCACCAAAAAAGACCGATAACGCTTAGTGCGTTGTGCGGGATGACTAACAGGAACCACTGCCCGGAAATGCACTGTTTGGCCGCTGTAGAGCGTCGAAGTTTGAGAACGAATGGTTGTGACAATTTGTTAACATTCGTTTTGGTATCTTAATACGGAAGGTATACAACTCTTTAGTCGTCTGAGTACCGGGGTAAACGACATGAGTCTAAAAACATTCATGCGCATGCGCTACACTCCTCTATAGAGTCCTTGGTGCGCATCCTACTGCGTTACTTGTGTAGTTTCCAGTACAGTAACGTTTTAACAGCAGTACACAGCTGCGGAAATGGCCGACAAGAGCTCCAGCACATTTGGTGTAAATGTGCGGAATCATCTCAACGTATCCAAATCGATGGATTGGTATTAAGCGTTGTCAGAGTTTTTTGGTACATCCTGTATTTGTATGTGTTATTCATTTATCTTGGTACTTTATTTACAACTAAGTATGCTATTTAAAGCAATGTGGGCCGGGCCAATGAGCCAGTCTTAAAACTTGGCAAGTAATGCTAGCTCACAACCAACACAATAAATAGTTCATGTCCAATTGCTCATCTGCCACCTTATCTGTTAACAAGATGGCTGTTGAAGGACTTCTTAGAATTGAGTTCAACAATAGTCCTTATATTATATATCTGAAAACATCCTGCAGGTTCGTTCTGTAGTTGAGGCTTCAGCTTCAGACTCACTTCACTGGGCGTGTGTGTACATGGTGAAGGAGTTATTTAACTACGTGTAAGCACACCCAAAGTGAAAGTGAGCGATAGAGCTACATATGTATATCCCAACTCTTGGTAACTAACCCACAGTAGTTTTATTCACGGGGAGGTTACATTGAATGGCTTACATTTTTTTCTGTCAATGTGGTGTATTAGTACCTTATTATATGGGCTTCATGTGTATATCACGGAAGTTTTTAATGCATAAATGTAAGGCATTATAAGGACATAAGATTCACATGGCTACTTATCAGTGACAACAATATTTAGGAGTCTTGTAACCTTGTAACAGTTACCTTGGGAGAACACTTAAAGATAAAAGCATCCCAAATACAAGGCGATGTAATTGTGAGCAGCAAAGGTCATACGAGTACACACCTTTCTCTACCCAGTGAAGTTTCGTATTTCAGTCTTGAAAGACACTGAGTCAAAAACGAATTAAGTATTTATCTGAGCTGCAATCCTCACAAACACATACATATAATACCTACCAGTTAACTCCTAATTATTTGATGTTACATTCTCGTCATTTTGTTTACTTTTATCGTATACAACCTTCTCATGGGCTCATGCCTAAGGAGGCGCGGACGCCATCACAACCACCATTAGGGCAAGTACCCTTTTGAGGGGAAAACGTGAAAGTGCTGGTTAGGGAAGGAATGAATACAGCTTTAGGTGCACAAAAACACACTTCATGGGTGTGTACTGGCAAGATATTCGGAAGGAAACAGTTTTGTCTTGAAATCTGAATTAATATCTATCACAAATCGTCGGAGTAAAAATTTGCTTATGAAAGTCGTGACAAAATACAGCGCTGGTATACAACGTCTCTGAGATAAACGTTTGCAAATGTGGTTTCATTGCACGTTTCCTTATACGTACGAGTACAACTGGAATAGCAACAGTCAAATGTTTATAATCCGGGTCAATACAATAGATACTGACTGGTCTATATGCTTCCCATGCAATCGCAAGAAACAACCAATCTGTCGGAAATGGCTGATGTCACAAAACGTTATTCGATATAAATTGTGTGCTCTAAAGAGATTTAAATTGATAATTTTCGTGTAAGTCTTTGTCTTTCTCTTATTGGAAATCACTGGCAAAAAAGAATCATGAATTTAGTTTGTTTCTGCTATGACCAATAAAACAATTCAGAAGAAATATGAGGGGGGCGGGGAGGCGGGGGGGTCAGAGATACCAAGTGTGTAACGCCAACTTATCCACAATGGACACTGGGGCTTCATATAATGACAAATTGTCCTTTTAAGAAATAACCGAAGCACTCGAGTAGCGTAAGAATTCCAGTCCTGGCCCTACAATTCCTGCAGCTCTGCCACATGAAGGAATATATCTATTAGCCATCTACAACCACATATCACCCAATAAGAACCATAACATCTCTAGAAGTACCGGCCAATAGCACTACTCTCTACACTGTGCAAACTATTGGAGACATGATTAACCGACGCCTAAAATAGATACTGGAAATTGAATAACTAACCTTCTCAGTTTGGTTTTAGACACCATCACCCTGAGCATGTTAGAATATAAACACAAGAAGCCTTCACGGACAAACCATCTGACCTGTAAGCCTTGATCTAATATCTTGTTCAGGGAAAAACACCAAGAAACTACCACAGCTAATACAACGTACAATCAAGACACTGCAGGAATGGACTAACATTATGGAGAGTCTATGCAACGAAATCCAAATGTATAAATTTTACCAGAGGTAAAGCCCAAATTTCTCCTCCAACGGTAAACATGAATAACCAAACAATCTAACACCGGTACTCTACAATATCCTGCATTTACTTTTGACGTGCCATCTTATCTGATTCTTAAAGCAATACTGCCTTAGAAGACTCAAAAGCTCAAAATGTGAGATGCAGACTACTAAAATCTGGCTCTTTTCCTATAGAACCATCACATGATGAAAGGTAGATTATGGATCCATCATCATGGCACGCATCACCTGAACAATCAATACTGCAAACATTAGACTTCAACCAGTGATCTGCTGCACTACGCACATAGCCCACGGAGCATTCAGAAACAATTCAACAGTAATCCTGCAAATCCAAACCGATGAACCATCTCTGGCTTTCAGAAACAGCTCATAAGATACGCACTTAATGCAGTACTCACAACAGTCACACACAGCTATATATTCCAAATATGCATAATCCCAACTGAGACGCTAGCTTATCCTACTTGATATCGGGTTCATGAACGCATCAAATAGGCCTGGGTGTCCACAGTGGATGATCCAAATACCATAAAAACATGTAACTCACAAAGAAAGAAAAAGAAAAAGTTCTGTCTTTAGAGAAAATGCTTCTAGTTTATTTTTCCAGGGATCGATTACTCAGCACAGCAAGACTAACACTTCCCACACGGCTCCAAAACGGATAATAGAGGTGCAGTGATCACAGACACCAGCAGTACTGCTTGCTATCGTGTCTCTGGCAAGTGTTCCATTTTCCTGACCACCTATCCACCTGAGCCACCCAGATCGACAAATAACGTGAGACCGGAGCACTCTGACTCGCAACTGTTTGCATATATCGATACCATGTACCGTGTAGATCTGCAACTTCCATTTGCAAATTTAACCCGAGTTTCACAATGAAAGGATAGGCAGACAACAAAAAACTGTTTCATTCTTTTGAAGTCCTTAAATCGATAGACGAAATGTTCTTTTAATGAGTTCAATTTACGGCGTATGTTTCAAACAAGTAACTGGTAAGCGAGTTAAAACAGGGAAAATTATATACAGTTCTCTGCGCATTGGGTGGTCCCTCCCCAAACCTACTCTTATCATACATTTGTATCATGTCCTGTTTCCTTCCTTGTAGGCTACAGTTCAAATCCTCGCATATACCTATCAGTAAGGAAGCCAGAGCATTTATCCACAGTTTGTCTTTTCGTCTTTTAGTTCCGGGTTTTGCTGGTCCCGTAAAACTACCAATATTAACATTCGTATGTTAAGAAGCAATCAAACAAGCAATAATAAAAGCCATAATTCACTCAAATAAGCATGAATAAACTATATCTGTGTCCGTGCTTAGCCGTCTCACTTCTGTATAATACACAAAATGCTCACATTCTCCTCGAAGCAACTGCCGAAAGTGTATGTGCTTAGGCGGTTTTGATTTTATTTATGTTTGTCAATACATCCATCACATTTTTACTTTCTCTACTACATATAAGAAGTACTGTATTCCACCGAAAAATTCGATGTCGAGAGTTCACCGGAAATATATGTTTAGAGGCCCCTGAATTAAAAAAAAAGCATTTTTAGAAAAAGGTCCGTTTCCCTCTCTCTCTCTCTCTCTCTCTCTCTCTCTCTCTCTCTCTCTCTCTCTCTCTCTGTGTGTGTGTGTGTGTGTGTGTGTGTGTGTGTGTGTGTGTGTGTGTTTTGTCAGTCTGTGGACAGCATAACTGAAAAACGAAAAGTCGCTTAATAAAAACCAAAGTTGGCAATTAAGCCTAACATATTTTAAGGATGCGACACGAAGGCTTGGAAGAAAATTCCTCCATCCTAAACTACCCTTTACGTGGGAAATTTTTCGAAAATTTTGATTTTTTCGAAAACAGCTCGAACGATTTTCATTAAAATGTCATATTTTGAGATATTTTTATGGCAAATGAAATTAATATTTTAAATTTTCTCGCTATAACCCATGTAGTCCTGTTTACTCTTGACGAATTTTGCATAACTGGTAAACCGTAAGAGATAGACCAAATCTTGCTATATATAAATGTAGATTCAAAACACAATTTATGTCCAAATGATTTTTTTCTTTTTGTGAGAGTCCTTGTTATTTGTGAGAGTTCTGAAATACTTAAACTTTTCCCAAATTGAAGGTCGTTATTCACTTTATCTCTTAGCCGTGCAAAGAGAACGGAATTTGAAAGCTTTAAAAGATTTGACTACCGTTCAAATCTTACTGTTTTCCCATGTTCCCCTTGCACCTATAAGAAAATAAACAACATAATTTCTGCAAATGTTTATCACGACTAACACGAAGAAGATACAGGAATAAGAGTTTGTAAGAATAGTTAGTACAAGAGTAGAGAAAGTCATGTGAGTGCAACACATCAGTTTTCATGTAGGCTATCGTAGACTAGCATTAGTAGACTGCGGACATGTTTAGAAGCGGGCGCGTAGGGTGAACGGCAGGCAGTGCTTGGGAGGGGAGGCAGCAGTGAAGCCCTGTGTGCATGTAACCATCTTCCAACCGCGTCGGAAGCCTAATCACAAGTAAGTATAGACTACCGCACATTTCCTAGTACAATCCGTCAGGTAACCCTTTCTAAGGCCGTGGGAAGTATGCCGCGGGAAGCCTGCTGACCAGTCCTAGTGTGTGCTGGCATCTAGCAAAGACTTCTACAAAGCCAGGACAAATTTGAACGCTTCTCGCTTCTACGGAGACTCAAAGAGAAAAGAAAATGACAGAATCTTGACGGGGGCGCAATTGTAGTTCTTTGTTTTGCAAGAAAAGTAATTTAGATCAATTTTGTGATGCATATGCTGTCACTTTTGCTCCACCAAGGCGCATGATGAAAGAACACGTGTTATAATGTTCCATTAGGTGCAGATCATCGTTTTCGAAAGCCTTAGGAATCACGCATTATCACGTCAGCTCAATACTGTACTTTCAGAGCAGAAAAACAAGTCAACCGCATGACCTTGTGTACAGCAGCTGTGTTATGGCGTTTCCGGGTGCGCAGTGCAAAAACACCGTGCAGCGGTTCGGATGTTTTTGGGTCTCTGCATTTTGCATTGTTTCTTTCCCTACCAAGGCTACCAATACTACCGAACTGCAGTTTTGGTAGAGTTCAACTGTAATTAAACATGATGCACAAAAATAATTTTTATAATCCACTATGCCATATAAACAGTATAGGTAACATTTAATTAGTGTACTATACAAGCTACCGCATTCTTCCTCAAAGTTACAAAAGGGCTGACCATGTGTTGACCTTCGATATCTGACCTGAACATAAACAGCCGACAGAACATTGTCACGAAATCAAAAGCTTGCCTCAACAATGTGGATATATAGCACAAACACTTGCTTAGAAGGTTTGCTGCTTTACCCAGTACTTGGGTAGTAAAATAAACTTTCAGGTACATATTTCTGTTTACAAAACCTTTTCTCAAAGATTTCTGTTAGTGTTTGTGCCAATGAAAATGTCAAACAAGACGAAAACTCAAGATGATATGACTATGGGAGCAAAACTGGGTTCGTTAAACCTATTAATACATAGGTAATAAATTTTAGGATATGTTAATCTTTTCTGTTTCCTATGGTCGAGTTATCGGGATTCTACTGCATATGAAAGTGTGGGAAGCCGTGATAATGGAATGAGTCACGTGACTGATGATGCTGCAGTTTAGTTGAGAGGGCTCATTCTTCAATCATTTGTTCACGTTTACCTTTTATTGTTCCGCACAGATAACAGCGTTACGCAATATGACGAAATACGCAACATACGGACGGACTCGCTAGCGCTAGTCTATAAGCTGTTCAAGATTGAAACCAACTGTCAGTGGCTGCAGAACCGGCAAGTGAGCGGGGTCAACTTCACCAACGTAAGTAACCGCACAGTTCTGGATCCTCATTACGCAACTCTGTGTCGCTCGCTTGTTACCAACAGCAGCAGGTAGTGTCGATTCAGTCATCCGAGAGTAGTGCGATAGAAAGTGATTCTGGGAAGTGAAATTAAGTGTCGCCAGCCAGCCACGTTGTGTGTGTATGTGTCAAATATCAAATAAACCTTCAATATTGTGGTTTCCACCTAAACTACCAGACCTCCATATGGACAAGCAACCATTTAAGCTCAACTGTTTTGTTAATAATTTTATAAGACAACTTAACTCATCTACAAGGTCTGGAATATGCAAACCCCAATTCTAAAAAGAATATAGCTGCTTGCAAAGGTAGCTTTGACTTTTAGTTGACAGTACGAGTAAACAATTCTGTCACATTCACCTGTCTTTTAGTAGGTAGTGCTTTCCACTAATAGCGATATTTTCCTGAAAATGTATGTATTGAGGTCCCCTCAAAATAAATAAAAACATTTTAGAAAATCTCTGTATATAAACACACAAACGGCAAACGAAGAGTTTGTTCTACACGAAATTTGACTTAAGTTCAGATCTTCCAAAAGTGCGACAGGAAGAATTTCAAGAAAACCCCCCTTTATATGCAACAATTTTATTGCATTCCACCCAAAACGTTTACACCGAGATTTCACAGGAAATACACGTTTTGGGACCCCTGAATTTAAAAAAAAGCGTGTTTGGGTTTGCGTGCATTTAAGTTCAGCTTCATCTAAGTAAAAATAAAAAATAAATATTTTGTTGTTTAACGACCATGTCAATTGCGTCGCCGGTGTGCTGGAGTTTCGTCCCGCAGGAATTCTTTTACATGTCAGTAAATCTACTGACATAGAACGACCGTTTTTAAGCACATTAGTTTAGGTCGGGTTTGAACCCGCGAACTTGGGAACACTAGGCCAGTGTCTGAGGGCGTATAACAGGCCGGGAGGGCTCGGAGCGCTGACCACATCCCACCCTCCAGTACTGCACCCCACCAATGACGCCTGTAGTGGGCAGAGGTGGGGGATGCAGCGGCTTGGCCTTTCATGGGCTGTTGCGCTAGGGGTTGGTTAGTTAGTTAAACACGCACTAGCCTAAAGCACATTTTTTGGTGGAGTAAACTATTTCGGAGATATTCCTCGTTTTTGCCTGAACTAGATTATTCTCAAGTGTGAGTTTGTTATTAATTTTTTTCACATATTGGCCATACAAAAAGAACGGAATGTCAAAGTTATCATATAGCGACTAGCTTTAAAATATTTCACTATCGCTTTAAGTCTACCATATTTCCATATTCGCCTTGCGCCTACAAGGAAATAAGCAATAACAAAGTGTTCTAAATACTCGTTTGTTGGTATCGTTACGAGAAAGAAAAGAAAGTGCACAGATATTAAACCAATTACAAGTTACTCCAGTGTTACAGCATATGCACAATTATTGAGAAAAATCTGATGTGTTGCGCTCACACTCTTGTACTAACCATTATTACAAACTCTTATTCCTAAATCTTCTTCGTGTTAGTTAAGACCAACATTTGTACAAATTATCTTATTGCTTATTTCCTTGTAGGTACAAGGGGAATGTAAGAATACAGTAGGCTTTGTGCGATAGTCCAATGTTTTAAAGCTTTGAGATTCCGTTCTCTTTGCAGACTTAACATATAAAAAAATGAACAACGATGTTCCATTTCACGAAAGTTTTAAGACACGAATAATAAGGAATATCTCCGAAACGATTCACTCTACAAAAAATGTATTTGTACATAAATTGCGTGTTTTAACGACATCTACATTTTTGTATAGTAAGATTTTGTCTATCTCTTACGGTTTACCAGTTATGCAAAAGCCATCCACAGTAAATAGGACTACATGGGCTACAGCCAGAAAATTCAAAATATACATCTCATTTATCATCAAAACATCTCAAACATATGGTATTGTAATCAAAATCGTTAGAGCCATTTTCAAGAACATCAAAATTTTCGAAAAATTGTCCTGTAAAGGATAGTTTAGGGTGGAGCAATTTTCTTCAAAATCTTCGCGACGCATCCTTGAGACATTTTTGTTTTTGAATTATGCTGTCCACAGACAAAAAGACAGAGACAGGCATATACACGGATCTTTTTCTAAAAAGTTGAAATCACCAGGCACGTGGAAAAAGAAGACTAGGAAGACCTAGGAAAATGACATGAGAGTGGAATAGGTCACATGGGGCAATGTCTAATCACCACGAAAGGAAGAAGACGACCTTGATATCTAGCGTTTTGGTGAATTACGATGCCTCTCTACCTATCATGCGTGTGTGGTAGAGAAAGTGAACATTTCAGCATACAAAATAATGGAGACGCAATTTCATGTCTATACTGCAGAACGATCAGACCATTATAACCTTCTTCCAGTGCTACGTATTGTGAACATTACAAGCATGGAATGTAGACGTCAAGTGAAGCAACCTTATTCTTTGGTTACTGCAAGCACGCCCAAGTTCCGGTCATGTTATCACATCGACTGATAAAATTCTCCTATCTCTCAAACTATCTGTGTTCTGTACAAAACCACAACGCAACTTTTGTTTTCTGGACTGCTGGTACGTTTTACATGACCTTTCTCTACCTGCTATCTTTTGTTTCTATATAAGAAGTTACACAAACTATTTCTACAAATACTATTTTTTCTATTTCACATTAATCGAGATACACCTTTGCAGAAACTTATTGTTTATGCATGGGAGATTTTGGAAACCAAAACGACACTCAGATGTTTATAAACCGGCTAGCTATATGCTGACCTAGAAATGCTATACGTTTTCCACGACTTCACGAGAAACAACTGAATGGCGGCAGTAACTCCAAAAAAAGAACAAAACAGTGAAACATTAAAATTAAGGTTTAGCAGTTATACATACAAAGTTCCCTTCCAGTGAAGAGAAATTCACAGACTGTCTCCAGAATATTCAAAATATTCATTTTGTCATTTATCTTAAATATATTGTATTATAATCAAAATCATTTGAAGTATGTTTGAGAAAAACAAAAATACCGAACAATTTCCATGTAAAGCGTAACTTGAGGTGCAGCACGCGCGCACACACACAAACACACACGCGCACACACACACACAAACACACACGCACACGCACATAACAGCGCCCGCGCGGTCACGGACATTTTTTCTTAAACAAAGAAAAGAAATCTCCCTTTCTTTTCTTTCTTTTTTATTCAGGGGATTCTGAAAAAAATATTTGAAGTAAAGTGCATGTTTTAAAGACGTCTACATTTTTTATGTTGTCATTTTTCTCTATTTTTTCTTATAGTTTACGGATTATAGAAAAGTGAATCAGAATGAAGAGGAATTCATAGACTATACCCAGAACATTCAATATATACATTATAAAAAATGATCCAAAAGACTCCGAACCGGCTGCGTTGTGTTTTGCCTGTACACGTCCACGGCGCTCGTCGCCGACTGCCTCTGTCATTGAACAGCGCGGATGAAACCATACAACATTTTAAAAAGTACTTTTAAAAGCTTTACCTAGTTACAAATGTTACTAAAGGAGATGCTGAAACTCGCCACCATCGTTGCCCATACATTTTTGTCACCTCTTTAGCAAACTATCCATCACTCGCCGTAGTTCACATTGAGAAATGCTGGCAATTTCCAGGCGGATATTTTGTTTTAATTCTTCCAGGGTGTGTGGCTTTGTCTTGCACACTTTTTGCTTTAAGTTGCCCCAGATCACCTGAAAATATTTCTACAAATCGCAGTTTCACTTGGCGAGCTAAGTTAACACATACCAATCATAAACAAATACTCGCTGTGCAGTAGATGAGCCATAATACACTTTGTGACTAAGTACAGGACAAAATAATAATATGGAAATCCTTCCCAACATTCGCCTGGCGATCCAGGGAAACCTCCGAAAGAAACCGTGGGTCTGGAAGGTCGTCGACGGGGATCGAATCCGCGACCTCCCGAATGCGGCCCACAGACGTTACCACCTGAGCCGTTCCGCTTACTTTGCTAACTAACTGAAATAATGCAATCAAATATGCATGTACAATAAAATCTCATTTATCCGGATCTCCGCATTGTCCAAAAGAACTCCTGCGGGACAAAATGCCGGCACACCGGCCGCGCTGATATGATCCTGGCAATTGACAGCGTCGTTAAACGACAAAATAATTTCTTTTATCCCACAAAATAGAAAGAAAAAATGACAAACTGTGCTTTAAGGAACTCCACATTTTTATGTAGTAAGAATTTGTCTTTCTCTTAATGTTTACGAGTTATGCAATAGTCATTTAGAATAAAGAAGAAGACTTCTTAGGCTATTCCCAAAAAATTCACGATGTACATTCCGTTAATGTTGAAATAATCTTAAACATATGATATTTTAATCAAAATCGTTATACTGTTTTTGAGAAAATCAAAATATTCGAAAATATATGTATTTAAAGGTTAGTTTGGGAAGGATGGCTTTTCTTGAAAATCTTCGCTTCCCATCCTTGAAACATGCTTAAATACCAAGTTTGGTAATCAACCGACTTTTGGTTTTTACATTATGCTGTCCACAGACTCCACAGACAAACAGACACACAAACACACACAACCATTTTTAAAAGTACTTTTTTGTATTCAGAGGACCACAAAACTTGCATTTCCAGTTGTATATTTCGGTATCGAAGTGTATAATATAATAGAATACCTATTACGTACATGACAAAGAAAGGAAGTAAAAATACTGTGATTTCCTTTTTGCTGTAGGGTGTAGGCGTTTTAAAACATTTGCCGCTCAAAGAGACATGACCTTACAATTTGAAACGGCGCTTCACTGGAGTGGTTTCTGGCCTTCCCCTCTTGACAGTACCAGATCAGGGGAAGTCCCTAACACGTGAGAAATGCCAAGTGTCCCCAAACAAATGCCTGCAGACATAGAGGCGCCCGCCGCGGACACACTTGCAAATGAGACTGAGAACCTTTAGATAAGCTTGCAACTCACGTTAACTCATGGTAGATAAAGAGATAATCACTCAGAATAAAGAGGACTTCCCCGAGCCGAGCCGAGCCGAGGCGAGGCTGTTCCCACAAAATTCATTTGTCATGCAGATAACATAAGGCATTTTAATCAAATTCATTAGTCATTTTAAAGAAGATAAAATATATCAAAACATTTTTCATGAAGAGGGTAGTTTAGGGCTGGAGATATTTTGGAAAATCCTCGTGTCGTCTGTAGAGCCTGCTGAAGTTTGGCAATTAACAGACTTTTTGCTGTTTACAGACAGTGTTGCCAACTCGGGGAATGAAAACGAATCGAATCCTATCTATCTTTAAAAGCACTACAACTAACAAGCACGTAAAACTCCTATCTCTCTCCCGAAATATTTTGACAAAATGGGAAATTTATTCATATGCAAAGCGTAGGAAGTTTGAAACCTGCTCCACCTCTCTCGGGGATTCCAAGCTGTGCCGCAAACTCCCATACTTGATCACATGAATGCCAGTACAGTACTCTTCAATATCTTAGAGCGGGTCCGGCCCGGCCATTAAACCATACTATGGTTATATCTGGTTATGGTTATAAGCAATACACGTGGGAGGGGGGGGCTGACCATTAAGGATTTCTACACAACTGATTAGCCATAGTTTTCAATTGCTTGCCGTATCAATTGAAATTATGTATTTAATAATATAACGTCAAATTAAGCGCTAATTATTATTTGAAAAACACATCAGATTTTCACCATGGCTCTGAGTACAAAACTCTGGCACCAGATACATTTAAAGAGCACCAGTTCTGGTGCCAAAAGCACTAAATTGGCAACCCTGTTCGCAGATACACAAACGCACGTGGCTGCGCGCGGACCTTTCTCAATTTTTTTTTTTTTTTTTTTTTTTTTTTAATGAAGGAGCCCCAAAACGTGCATTCCCAGTGAAACATTCGTAACGAATTTATGGTGTTTAGTAATTGCTAACTCACGTACCTTTCATGTACGTGATAAAGGAAGTTAAAAAATAAAAACTTATAAATTCAGAAAGCGATTTATATCATTTATTTTTTGCTATTCAGTGTTATTTTACAAAGATTTGCCATACTAGCCATTAAAAGATCAGTTACTTTCTCTTTCACTTACGTAATGCAAGTTCGTATCTATTGCATCACAAAATTAGCTTGAAATGCGTATTTTTTGGTCCTCTAAGTAAAAAGAATTTGTATGTGTGACGAGCATAATTCAGAGAATGAAAAATCGGATAAGTAACTTGGCACTTATATTCAGCATTTTCTAAACATTCGACACACAAAAAAAAAAAAAAAAAAAAAAAAAAAAAAAAAAAAAAAAAAAAAAAAAGAAAAGATATCTCTCACCTCTAATGACAAACCGTTATACGTAAAACGTTTCCTTAAAAAATGGCAGTAACGATTTTCATAAAAATACCATATGTTTAAGATATGCTATTACAAATCGTATATCTTGAGTTTTGTGGCCTGTAAAGACTGTGAAGTCCTTAATCACGTTTGCATAATTGTTAAACTGTAAGAGAGATATAAAACTCTTATTACAGAAAAAGATGTTGCACTCTCTAAAGAACGCAATTGTGTCCAATGACTTTTGTGTTCACCAATTTCGAGATATTTTTTGTCAATAGTTTCAATTTTCCAACATGTACAGTTTTCTCAAGCGGTAAGTCGCTATTCGTTCTTTCTTGAGGTCATGCAAGGAACATACAATTTCAAAACCATCGTATTGCGACATCTCTTTAAAAAACCTGACTATCGTTTTAGTCTACTCACTGTATTCTTATATCTTCAACGAAAAGTAAACGATGAATGAAAGTTTCTCTCATTAGACAGCAGAATAAGTTGCTATAAGAATAGTTTGTATATACATATGTAGAGAGTTTTAGTAACGTGTGACCCGGTCATAACCATGTGATGTAACCGTGTGTCATCCGGATGTCGCGGTTTAGTGTATAGAATCACTATTTCTAGAAGAAGCGTTCCAAGGAATTCTGCTACATAGGTATCAAGGCCGTTGAGATTTACGTGCAAGTCACGCTCATTTGTTCACGTTGTGGTACAGGAACAAACCCACCTGTATACCTGCTGCACGTTGTCCGGACAACTCACCTTCAACTTGCTCGTAACATCAGTTCCTGTCTTACAGACAAATTTCAACTTCAACCCAGTATCATTTATTTCAAAAGCTATTGTGCAATATTTGTTTCCATTGTTCCCTTTATACACCGCCTTTCACTTTTGGAATATACAGCCTATAAGCAATGGTGTTAACTCCTATTCAGAGCGTTTATATTTGGACATTCACACTCGTTCATATTTCCACACTCAGTTAGGATAGGCAATAATCTTAGCTAGAAGAAAATTCCCACCCCTCAGCCGGGAATCGAACCCAGGATCCTTCTCATAGCAAGTAGGTGCTCTACCGACTAAGCTAAAGAGTCAACCTATTCTGCAAATTAATACAACAAAAACTTGTTCTACTTGTTAATCATGATAGGTGTTTTCAATGAATATTTTTTGTAGCTACATAACATACAGGACGCTAGTATGACAGTCAAATGTTTAAAAAGAAGCCGTGCACTGCGCTGAAATTTATATCCATGACCTGATGAGAAACAAAAGAATGATAACAATTCCTTCCGACAGGAGGACCCGTAAACGTCTTAACTACAAATAAAGCATTTAAGACAAATTACACGTTGTATAACCTCTATATTTTTTCTTAAGCCTTGGACCTCTAGTTTCATTGTTTTTAAAAAATATGTTTTATTACCCATGCAAATATATTAACCGTATGGTTAATATATGGAAGATATAAAACTTAAATACCAAGTTCGTTATTTAAACGAATTTTCGTTTTTTTCCACCCAAAAAATTCGATGTCGAGATTTCACCGGAAATATGTTTTGAGGCCCCTGAATAAAATAAAAAGCAAGCGCCAAGCTTGTTTTGGAACTGTTTTTCTTTTAGAATGAGGGAGCCTGATACTCGTATTGCATTTTTGGGTGGAATACACTGCTTCCTTTAATTACTATGGGTAAGGTAGTGGAGAAAATTCAGCTTGTTACTGAACTGCAATACTATGAGTATGTTGTATTAAACAGGTTACGTAATTTATTGTTTTTAAACAATGCACATTCAAATAGTGTCAGTTTCGAAATAAACTGTTCACTGCGTTCTAATTTTAGCGTATCTTAATTTTGGGGTTAACTACATATTTTCTCATTCTCATGCATTAATGGCATTGGTTAATATTCCGTAACACATTCATTAGGTATGGCGTGATCTGATGGCTAACACAATGGTGGTTTGATTTTAAATAATACAAGTAATATAATAATTATTATTTATATAGGTTATCAGCTACATTTTATTCACGGAATAGTCTTAATAAATCCCATTCGAGGTAAAGAGTTCCATGAGATAAATTCCTAACCTCTCAGGGGATTATCTATGACTATTCCACTCATACCTGATTATCACCTGTTTACGTTTCTGAACACCTGAAGCATCCATGCGCCGGTCATTCAAAACTGGCAGGCAATAGATTTGGTGAAGTGTTGAACAGGCGAAGTCAAAAAACAGGGAAAAGAGAAGGTCGTGTGTATGGAATCATGTTTCACGTGTTTTGCAACTAAATAGGCTACGAACTCATAGCGGAAACACAAACTGAACAGACTGCTAATATCATGAGAGATTGGGCTGTAAGCATGAAGAAATCACATCGTGATGAGTAAGCTTAGTAGGTGAGCTACTATAGGGTAGACGGTAGACGGACAGAACCGGTTCCCCACACTGTGCTGTCACGCGCACAACTTGATTCCTCTTGAATGTAGCTGGACTACTAAGTCTAGTGATGAGTATACACTGTGGAAACCACGTGGAATTCTTCAACAGCAGTATCTCAAAGATTACGGGCGAAATTTCAATCCATTTCCGGATCAGGAGTTCCAGTATACTGGAGAAGCAAGAAACGCGAGGATGAATAGTTCTACTATTTCATTAATGTTCATCATATGTCTAATTACTCACTTCCCTGGATGAATCACTAACATTTATTACGTTTACTCGATTTGAGTCCATTCCCATGTCCATGTTTTCATGTTGAATTCAGTCCGGGAACTGAGATCAACTTGCATACGCAAGGCTCAAGCAGAAATAATTCAAGTTTTTATGTTAGTCACTTGGTTTACGTTGGCGAACGTGTAAAAAATTTTTTTCTGCGCATTTTAGGAAGGTTTTGAGGTTACTGAATGTTTTTAGAAGAATATATTGCGAGATTATAGAAACAATAAAAATGACTTTGTTTTGTTTTATTATATCACTTTCACTAAGAAAACAAACTGACGAACGTGGTACGAGTACAGTAGAAATTTGCATTTTTGGAGGATTCAAATCGATAGCTGTTTCCATGCAACAATTTCATTCCCACGAGCTTCGTTTGAATCAGCGTTTCCATTCGGTATTGAATCCGGAAAAAGAACTCGATACGTATTGAATTCCCCATGGAAACGTAGTAATTGTTCTCACAGCTTACTGGATTAGTTGTAGTGCCAACTGTGGAAATAAATCTCAATTAAACTGTACGAATGTTATTGTAGCTTTGTTACTTTATCGTCAGTACCTGGGCGGCAGGGCTTCGCTCGGCGGCACCCCCCCCCCCCCCGCTTTGTGAAATCTTGTTTTTGGGAGAAGATACTTATTTAGATAAACCGGAAAAGCAAAACGTTAACTAAATACAAATTTTTGTCGCAATTGTTAAGTCATTTCCGAGATACAGATATACATACACATATTTCATAAGCACCATCATTTCAGCCGTAAAATGTCATACGTTGTATTTCTATTTCAAACATATAGACGGGACGAGCTATAACACATAAACTAATAGAGCTAGGTCAACTTTCTTACTGTATTCCGTTAGCCCTGGAAGAGGACTTTAAAACGCTAGCTCGTTTGCTGAAATCGATTGACTAACGGAGAAATTATGGCCAAATAAGGTTTACACCAAAATAAGGTTTCGACTAATTGTGACTGTTACGCGTAGACTTAGATAGCTAAGTCAACTTTCTTTAGGTTTTCTGAGAGCTCTTGACAAGACCTTTAATATCCTGGCTTGTTTGTTGAAATTGGTCCATTAACAGAGAAATTATGGTCAAAATAAGGTTTAGACTAACTGTGACTGTTAGGCGTAAAAGCGCATTTTTTTTTTTTCAGGAATGACAACATATAGATAAACTTAAAACGCAAAACCCTGTCTGAATACAAAATTTGATCGAAATCGTTAGAACCGTGTCCAAGATGCGCGGAATATATATAAGAATTGTTCGTTTAAATATATAAGATAAGATATGAAACTCTCGTGTTATTACTACAGTTCTGAACAACTCTCACCAGAATCATGGCTTTATAACAAAACGTGCTTATGTATATTACTCTCGTTTCAATAACACAGAGAAGACTGTAAGTCCGAGTCATGCTTTTCTTTCCGGGAATCGATAAATTTAAAAGCGAGAGACTGTTCGCTGAAGCTGTAATTTGGACAAGAAGTGTTTGCACATTACATAACGTAACGGCGGATGGGTCACGTGACGGCGATCAGCCAATGGGATGTGTTGCCCCTTGACCCTGCCAGTAACGCCGGACCTTGACTAACACGTGGGCTTTGTTTGTTTTGGTTTCCTAACGTTAGCAAGACAGTGTGCTTTAATTACAGTGCTAACGGAAACGTTCAAGGTTGTCATTATGTGGGAACACACACAAGGTGTGACAATATACCTTCCTACCTTATATTTGCTCTAAAGCGCCGCTGCATGCGAGAGCTCTTACATTCCAAATGGAAGAGATACGCCAGTGGCGGCTCGTGCAAAAATCCTACCAATATGGCTACAATGTTTAGGTATTTCTTCCGACACAACTTCACAAGTTTCAAACATACAATCTGGCAGCTCATTTTGGATTGATACATTTTGAAATATCCTTAAAAACCTGATCACGTGGTACATATTCTTTCACTCCACTATCTATATACATATTAGAAGTTAAATCTACCAAAAATTAAAAGATAATCTGATGTGCTCTTGTACTAATCATTGTTACAAACTCTTATACCTGTAACTTCATGTTAGTTGAGACAAACATTTGCAGAAATTATTTTGTTGCTTATTTTCTTTTAGGTGCACGGGGAATATGGGAACACACTAAGTTTTGAGTTATAGCTGGTCGTTAGATGAAGGCTTTGAAATTGCGTTCCCTTTGCATGCCTAAGAGATAAAGGATTGACTAACGACCTTCCGTTTGGGAGAAGTATAAGCATTACAAAATTCTCACAAATAACAA
>CM060963.1:14009156-14076656 GCA_030765045.1 Tenodera sinensis
AGCCACATGCTAATCACAGGTTTAATATAGACAACACTAGTCTCGCGTCTACTGTTGCTATGGAATGATCTTAGCTCTAATTGGTTCTTCTTTTCAACACTATGATGACCGCAGTGACACATCCATCCCCTCCTGTTCATTTAGACCTTTGAGCCTTATGGCAAGCAACTGTCAATCACCTTGTTTTGTACTGAGTATAAGTATGACAAACATTCTGCCCATTGTGAGCTGGAGCTCTATCTTGTTGTTAATAGGTGTCGTCTCTTTGTAACTGATGGCACTGGGTATGGAAACTAGTTTGTGAAGTATTATTTATGGTAATTATTATTTATTTATGCCAACAAACTTACTGTTGGTGTTTTTAAACACACAAGCCGTGTGTGGGCAAAGTTTGAGAGGTAGAACTGGAACTTAAAAATTCAATGCCACAACTGGGATTTGAACCACACACCTTCTGCTTACCAGGCGGCTGCTCTAACCATTGAGCTATTGTGACAAACTGCCAGAATGGCATTAAATTCTCAAACCAGTTCATATTTCTCCTGGTAAACCACAAAGGCAGTCTCACCATCTGAAGGTTATTTAATCCTGGGACATCCTGGGACATAAAGTACTTACAATAGTAAGTCACCATTGGAGTAATTTGTCTCTGATGTGAGACTGCCTTTGTGGTTTACCAGGAGAAATACGAACTGGTTTGAGAATTTAATGCCATTCTGGCAGTTTGTCACAATAGCTCAGTGGTTAGAGCAGCCGCCTGGTAAGCGGAAGATCTGTGGTTCAAATCCCAGTTGTGGCATTGAATTTTTAAGTTCCAGTTCTACCTCTCATAGTTTGTGAAGGCCTATACTACTTGATTTCAAAGAAAATTGCAATATTTATTAGAATTTAGTGTTTCTTTAAAGAAGAAAGGACTGATAATATGGTCAACAATACCATCCATTTTGGATTCAAGTTTGACTGATATCAGTAGTTGGTCGTATTGACAAATCTATTCAAGAACAATGTGGCTTCAGTTGAGAATACAGTTTGCGTAAGAAAAACTGGGTTGTACTACTCTGCAAATTTCAATTTTGTGTTTGTTGCCTATACTGCATAATGTGGTTTTGTATAATGTGGGTGTACTGAATCCAAATTTGCAATTCGTCTTCTTTTATATCTGGTTGTTTTGTGAAGTCACTATAGTATTGTATAATGATGTAAATGTCAAACTTTTTATCACACATTTTAAAACAAAAAACTAATTAAAAACATATCTTGCTGAAATTATGTGTATGGTTGTTCATTCATGTCACCAACATGTTTTTACTTTGCTTTGTTTTGTTTACTCCATTATTATACCCTGTCCGGCCTTAAGGTGGGTACAGATGTCAGCATTACGCTGCAGCACAACTTTCAGTGTGAGTGAAATGGTGGAAATAATTCCTTACTATGTGGCGTATATTATCACTTGTTTAATACTTTCGCTGGCCCCGTAGCGCAGTTATTGAGCACCTGCCTGCTATGCAAGGGGTCCCAGGTTCGATTCCCGACAGGGGGTAGGAATTTTTCTCCAGCCAGGATTATTCCTCATCCTTCCCTGAGTCTGGAATTATAATGGCGGCACCGTGGCTGACTGGTTAGACCGCTTGCCTACCACTAAGATGGGACCCGCATGTGGTATTCGTGGTGGACGAAGAGGTATCTGGGCAGGTTTTCTCCAGGTTCTCTGGTTTTCCCCACCATTCATTCCACCAATTGCTCTATTATTCCAATCATTCATTTATCCTGCATTTCATATCCTCCTCTTCCTCACTATCATACCTGGTGCTTGGCTGACCACCTGCTTCCAGGTCTTCACTCTGTCCGGTCCAGAGGTCCCTTTGCTCCCCAAAGGCATCTGACTCTAGGCACTGGCTTGTAAGTCCTTAAGGGGAGGGTAATCAGGGAAGGAAAGAAAGAATTTAATACTTTCAATTAATGAATAGGGTGATTGAATACCGCAATTCAACTTACAAAACATTTAAACATGAGCATAAATATTTGACTTCCATTTATTATCACGTGCTACTCGGTAATTCTCCAATTGCGTTATTACTGTAGTGAAGTGATGCTCTGACACTTGTATTACTAGTAATGCACGAGCAGTTAAGTGTGGCGGACTGTTCAGTTTCTCAGATTAGTTAAGGAAACAAAAGTGGAAGGCCTCTAAGAAGTGGTAAAAAATTATTGTATTATATGTGTTTAATTTTTTCTTTCAATTATGGCACTCTCACTGTGAAAGACATAACCAAATTGACGTCTGAAGCAACTGGTATTTCTGTGTACACTGTTTCAAATGTGAGAACGAAAATCAAACAAACAGGAACTGTAAAAATCCCTAAAACGAAAAGGGAAGGACCATTTAGTGTTTTTAGGCAAAGTGAATGACTAAAGTGTTATTTGCCTTAAAATGCATAGTTTGTTTTTAAATAACGGGCCTCGTATAATAGATAATGAACAGAGAGCCAGATCTTACAAATTTTAGTTAAACCACATTCAATACTTTGCTGAAAGACATTGGGTTTCAGTTTACAAAAACAAAGACAGTGTGATATTTGATCGGGAAGCTATGTTGGTGTGGAGACGTTACCTGAGATCTGAGGGTGCCATGCCTAAATTTGATGACTGAGGTTAGCAAAAGTTTTTCCTCACAAAATTACATTTCATAACTTTTCTTAACCAATTTTTTTAATTAATGTAGTTTATTTAATAAATATGAGCCGAGTGCAATTCTAACCTCACACTGCTCCAGTGAAAGATTTGACAGTTGCAATAATAGTCATGTACACAGCTATGCGCAGAGAACAATACATGCTTGTTAGTGGAGTGATACAACCACAATGTTTATGTGCGTACCCACTTTAAGCTCTGAGGGACTATAGATATATAACTCTGCTTAATTTATCACACAAATTATAACATTTGCTTTTTAATTGAGAAAGTCTTCCTGCTCCTCTTTCTTTTATGTTTGTCCTCAGATATTTCACGCTTTCTGTCCAGCTGTAATCAGCAAGCATACTTATGCTCCAGCATCTCTGATACCTCTTTTCGAACTACTGCAGATCCTTTAAAATTGTTTGCCTTGCTCTTCACTAAAAGATCCCAGATTTTCAGGGAAACAATTTACATGAGTAAACAGAACATGAATCTTGAGACTCATGTTACTACCAAGTTCCTGGAATGCCTTAGTATATTTTCCACAATGTTTCAATAGTTAGGTTCTTTGTTTTTACAAAGAAATTTCGAAACATTTTCACAGAAAGACATTCATGCTGCTTTCTCCTTTACATCCATGCTGTTTTTAAATGCAGCATCAGACATCAGTTCTCTAATATCAGGACCATAAATTCCTTCAATTTTGCTTCAGATAGCAGTGGAAATTTCTCACATGCGTACTTGAAACTGCCTCCTTCCTTATTTAAACCTTTACAAACTATATCATTAAGCCAAGCTTAATGTGGAGAGGAGTTAGCAAAACTTTAGAGTAATTCAAGGCTATGGTGCACAATATTCTTGGAACTGAGTTCCAGTTTTCTCTAGGTGGCCAGTCTGTCACAGTCCTGTGATCAACTTTTGCCCTGCTGTCCTACAACAGAGAAAGCATGGAAATTTGATAAAACCATTGTAGACCTAGTAGCATAGTAATAACTTTGAAGTTTGCGAAGTCACATTGTCAAATCTACACCTGCAGCTTATGAGTAGGGGCAGATTTATAGGCACTAAAAATGTGTTAATTAGGCAGGAAAAAAGGCACTAAGAATGAGCAAAATAGGCACAAAGCACTAAAAATTGGCTAAATAAGTACAAACACAATATAAGTAAAATGGCACTTAAAATGCACTATAATTAATATTATATTGAAATTATATTTGTTGCTTACAAATTATGTAAAATTCCAAGGAAGAACGCAATCATGATACAAGCATAGGAAATACACAAAAATCTTTCTCTACTCTTGTACTAACCATTCTTACAAACTCTTGGCGGCGCCGTGGCCGAGCGGTTAGCGCACTCGCCTACCACCTAGGCGGCCCGGGTTCGATCCCAGGGACCCGCATGTGGTATTCGTGGTGGACGAAGCGGCGTCTGGGCGGGTTTTCTCCGGGTTCTCCGGTTTCCCCCGCCATCTCATTCCACCGGTGCTCCATCTTCATTCCATGTATCATCAGTGTCATCGCCTGTGGTGCCGTAGTAGTAAAAGCGGGCGTTAAACACTACACACACCTTACAAACTCTTATTCCAATGCTCTTCGTGTTGGTTGAGATAAACATTTGTACAAATGATCTTATTGCTTATTTCCTTCTAGGTACAAGGGGAATATTAGAATACATAAAAGCTTTGAGATCCTGTTCTCTTTGCACGCTTAACATATAAAACAAATGAACAATTATGTTGCATTTCACGAAAATTTTAAGTTTTCCGAAACTGACACAAATAAGGAATATCTCTAAAATGGTTCACTACAAAAGAATTTATTTGGACATAAATTGTGTATTTTACCGAGATCTATATTTGTTGTATACTGCTATTCAAGATCTCTTCAATACCAAAAAATATTGGAGAGCAAGAGGATTAATGACTTCATTGTCAGAAATCCAGCATTAGCTAACAACATATTTGTTGTATAGTAAGATTTTGTCTATCTCTTACGGTTTATGAGTTATTCAAAAGTCATCCAGAGTAAACAGGACTCATAGGCTATGGCCAGAAAATTCAAAATATACATTTCATTTGTCATACAAATATCTTAAACATACAGCATTTTAATCAAAATCATTAGAGCCATTTTCAAGAAAATCAAAGTTTTCCATGTAAAGGGCAGTTTAGGGTGGAGGAATTTCCATCAAAATCTTTGTGTCGTACCCTTGAAAGACATTAAACTTAAATACCAACTTTGGTTTTTAACTGACCTTTTGTTTTTGAGTTATGCTGTCCACAGACTGACAGATACAAACACATACCTTTTTCTAAAAATGATTTTTTTTGGGTTCAGGGGGCCTCAAAACATATATTTGCGGTGAAATCTCGACATCAAAATTTTGGGTGGAATACAATACCTTCTCTACTTACAAGTAGAGAAAGGAAAAAAGCTTAGGTGCAAAACAACTGTTTTGTTATTGAAACCTGTTGTGATATTATCAGCATCATACTTTGTATTACAATGGACAATCCACAGAGTTTGCAAGCTATACCTATAATTTTGATGTAAATTAAATTCTAATCAAGAGTAAGTGTATTGGATATACTTGTTTAACGATTCAAAAATGCTTTTAAGCTAAATCTCATTGTAAAGTTGTGTCATGTGTTGGAGAATATTTTCACATTAGTTGGTTAACTGAGAATACTCGGTTTCTTTCCTTTCGGCTCCCCTTAACATCATTTGTATTCTGCATAATGTTACTACAACATTATTGAACTTACAATAGTAAGTCACCATTGGGGTAATTGTCTCTGATGTGAGACTGCCTTTGTGGTTTACCAGGAGAAATACGAGCTGGTTTGAGAATTCAGTGTCATTCTGGCAGATTGTCATAGTAGGTCATTGGTTAGAGCAGCCACCTGGTAAGCAGAAGGTCTGTGGTTCAGTCCCAGCTGTGGCATTGAATTTATAAGTTCCAGTTCTACCCCTCAATTATTGAACTCACCTGTTTCACACAAGACTGACAAAAAATTACTTTCCCATCTCTGCTAAACGATGGATCACGCTTATCCATTGTTTAAGTAGTACAGTTTTGCTGCTCTTCTCCTTTGGCATATATTAGCATAATCATAGCATGGAATGTCGCTCACACTCATAACAGTGTCTTCATGTTGTCATCCAACACATTTGAAATTTTACAGACTATGTTAAATCCGCTATTATTTTTGAACAGTTCCTTGTATTTGCTTTTTACTTTCTCTACTACTGTAGTAAGTAGAGAATAACAGGTACAGTGGATGAATTCCCTGTTCTTATCTTGCAGGCTCATGTTGCTTGAGTAACCAGGATGTTTATATTTTCTTCCAACTGAAGGGATACTATAGCTGACATATCGGTTCATCCAATAATAAATAAATTGCAACATCTAGCATGTGTGATTGAGCATTAAGAAAGTGGATGGTGACTTGTTAAAAATAATTTGCTACTGCTTTTATGTGATTTGTATGAAAATTATTTTTAAAATGTTTCCTTGATGCAATTTTTGTGTAATTTGTGCGAGTATCCCAAAATATTTATTTGCATAAAAAATTAGAAACACCATAGTTGACACTAATGCATTATACACAACAATGAAGCCTGCATGAAATAATTAAGGGAAATGCATGGAAATCTGCGCATGCCTGAAGAGAGTATAATTTGTAATACAGCCTTATGAAAAAATATTTCTTTATACCTTTTACATAAGCTTAACATGGGCTGTTAAACCTATTGCAGAATACCTTGCTATAACACCCAACATTAATGTCGCTGGCTTCTTGAAAAACTGTCAATACCTGCTGTGTTTTTTTCTTCTCCAGTGTATTTATTTTTTTCTTGATTTATTTTATGTCACTTTAAGTGTGTGGTCGTATTGTGACGCATCTGTTAGGACATACATCTTGGCCTCATGTGTGGTTTGCAGTTAATCTTCTAATTCTAATCCCTGCATCATACCATCTTGCTTTGTCACTTATCCACAGAAGCCTTAGTGTTAGACATTGTACCTCTTCTTCTACCTGAAGAGCAAATAACCTCCGAACAGGCTATGGGGTGTTTTGGCTGTTTCCTTAGCGCTCATTATCATAGAAAGGTGCAGATGAAACCATACAGCAGTTTTAAAGCTGCTTTTAAAGGCTTGTCTTACCAACTTAATGAAAGAAGATGCTGAAACTGGTCACCATCATTGACCATACAGTTTTGGGCACCTCTTTTGGAAACTATCCATCACTCGCCATAGTTTACATTGAGAAATGCTGGTAATTTCCTGGCAGATATTTTGTTTTAATTCTTTCAGGGTGCGTGTGTCTTATACACTTTGTTTTAAGTTACCCCAGAGATAGAAATTGCAGGGGGTTAGGTCGGAGACCATAAATCTACTAATAATTCTGTCCTAAAACACATATTCAGTGGTTTTCATTGAAAGATTGACTGTATGAGCTGTTGCGGAGTCTTGTTGAAAAAAGGCAAAATCTTGCTCCCTGTCTCTTAATTCTCTAAAAAAAGGGGGGTGGAGCAAAATTGTATTCATTTATATATGTGTGTCAATTGTTGATTTGAAAAAAGTTGATCCTATAACTCAACCTAATATTGTTCATGAAGTAGCCCTTCATGACAAAAAAATTAGTATATGGTGCACCATTAGTGGAGAAAGGTTTCTCAGAGCTTCAATAAGCGATGTCTATCTCCAGGGTAAATTAAAACAAAGTGTACAAGGCAAACCCACACATCCTGGAAGAATTAAAACAAAATATATACCAGGAAATTGTCAGCATTTCGCAACGTGAAGCACAGGAGTGATGGATAGTTTCCTAAAGGTGTGCCAAAAATATATGGACAACAACAGTGGCATCTGCTTTCATACAGTTAGCAAGTAAAGCCTTTAAAAGTAGTTTTAAAAATGCATGATTTCACCCATACTTTTTTATCATAGTGGCAGATGGCAATAAGTGCTGAAGATGCTGACAGACGAAACACTGCACAGTACGTTCAGAGGTTTTTTGCTTTCCTGTTAGATGGCAGCTTCGGCACCTGCCCACCGAGGGTGTAGTGCTCGGCGACCATCTGTCTGCTTCTGCACATACCAGGCAGATGGTATTAGGGTGCCGTTCTGTCTACCTGCTTTCATTATCTGTGTATGGATGGCAGAGCATGCACTAGTACTATTTTCATTTTTATTTCTTCTAGCATGTGCATAGTAGGTAGAGGTGTTGCATTCTATGCAAAATTTCAGAATGAAAACTTGGTGAAATACATACTTAGTGTTACAGTATCTTCCAGGTATGTGACACAAAGATTTCCAAGAAAAATCACCCACCTTAAACTACCCTTTGCATTTAAATATTTCAAAATGTTTGATTTTTTCTAAAAGTGACCAGCAATTTTAATTGCAGCACCATAGGTGAAAGACATTATCACAACAGATGAACTGTATGTATTTAATTTTCTGAGAATAGTCTCTGAAGTTCTATTCATGTTGGTAAACTGTAAGAGATAGACAAAATCTTACAACACAAATGTAGATCTCATTCTACATAATTTGTCTTTTATTTTGTGTATGGAGTTATTTTCAAAATATTGTTATTGGTTTAAATTTTAAAATACTTATTCATTCTTCAGATGGGAAGTAGTAATTTTTTTTTTCTCCCACCTCTCCTTTTTATGCAGAGAGGACAGAATGTCAAAGCCATCACTGAGCAACCAGCTCTTGCAAGATTTTACTATCATTTAAACCTGCCGTATTCTGTTATTCCCATTGTATCTATAAGGAAATCTGTAATAAAGGCATATCTACAAATGTTTGTGTTAACATGCAGAATAAGGTTATTTTAGGAATAGTAGTTGAACTATTAAAGAAATGCATGTGAGGGTAACACATCTGAATTTGTTCTATTGTTTTAAACCTAAAGTGTAAATTTTGGTTGTATTAAATAAGCAATCCGATTGTTTGCCTTATTGATTGAAGGAAACCATGAAAAAGCCCAATCAGGTTTGTTGACCCACAGATTTCAAGCGAGAATCTCCCAAGTGCAGGCAACAGACCTTACTACATGAACTTTCCCATTCAGTAGCATATTATTATTAAAGCATTTGTCTTCAGGACACTAATCCGTCAATTGAAATGTTTACAATGCAGTTAACAATGCTTTCTACACAAACTTCTGTACTAAATCTTACCCATTCCCTGAGTTGGACCCTAGCCCCTTTTCACTAATCTTATCCTGCTCCCACCCTTTATTTTTATTTCTGTTTTATTCCATCATTTTCCCTCTTTCTCAACTTCTCTTATCAGCTTCACTCTTATTAATCAGTTTACATTGTACACTTCACAGTCTTCAGTATCCCAATTACACTACTTTACTATAGCCTCACTTTCACCATGCGTGGAAACCCTCTACCTCATTTATGGATTATCCAACCATTTTTACTTTCTCTACTGGTAGGTAGAGGAAGTATTGTATTCTACCCAAAAATTTGATGTCGAGATTTCACCAGAAATATATGTTTTGAGACCCCCTGAATCCAAAAGAGTATTTTTAGAAAAAGGTCTGTGTGTTGTGTTTGTCAGTCTGTGGACAGCATGACTCAAAAACAAAGATTGGTATTTAAGTTTAATTTTAATGTCTTTCAAGGATGCAACATGAAGGTTTTGAAGAAAATAGCCCCGCCCTAAACTACTCTGTACGTGGAAAATTTTTCAAAAATTTTGATTTTCTTGAAAATGGCTAATGAATTTTATTAAAATGCGATATGTTGAAGATATTTGTATGATAAATGAAATGTATGTTTTGAATTTTCTGGCTATGGCCTATGTAGTCTTGTTTACTCTGGATGACTTTTGTATAACTGGTAAACTGTAAGAGATAAACAAAATCTTACTATACAAAAATGTAGATCTCGCTAAAACACACAATTTATGTCTGAATAAATGTTTTTCTAGAGTGAACCATTTTGGAGATATTCCTTGTTATTCAGTTTCGGAAAACTTGAAAGTTTCATGAAATGGAATCGTTAATTTGTTTATAAGTTAAGCATGCAAAGAGAACTGGATCTCAGAGCTATAAAAGATTTCACTATCGCACAAAGTCTACTGTATTCCCATAATCCCCTTGCACCTACGTGGAAATAAGCAATAAGATAATTTCTGCAAATGTTTATCTCAACTAACACGAGGAAGGTATAGGAATAGGAGTTGTAAGAATGGTTAGTATAGGAGTAGAGAAAGTCATGTGAGTGCAACACATCAGATTTTTTAACCTAGTTACTCTTGGTAAAATGTCTTCTTTCTTTCTTTCTTTCTTTGTTTCTTTCTTTCTTTCTTTCTTTCTTTCTTTCTTTCTTTCTTTCTTTCTTTCTTTCTTTCTTTCTTTCTTTCTTTCTTTGTCTTTCTTTCTTTGTCTTCCTTTCTTTGTTTTTCTTTCTTTTCTTCCCTTTTCTTTCATTCTTTTCTTCCCTTTTCTTTCTTTTTCTTTCTGTCTGTGTCTCTCTCTCTGTCCTGCTTAGTTCTCCCTTTCCCCCTCACCCTCATTGATCCCTTAGCTATTTCATTTGCCACTTCTGTAGCTATTCTTGAATTCACACTTTCTTTTTGCTTCCTCCTGACTATCCACCATTGTCATCCCCCACCTTGGCTCTTTCCTTTCCTTGCATTTTGCTCACACTTGACCTTGATGCACTTGTTACAGGAACCACATTGTTGCAAGATGCTGAGTAGTTGTCTATTCTAAGGTATTTCCTGCTGATGCTTGACCATTTCCCTGTCTTTCTTGGTGCAATGGCTGCTGGTCCTGTCTCTGCCTGTCACTTGGTCCATTTTTCCTCTCTGCTGCCTGGTCAACTGTGTACAGCTTGAAGTTTTTAATGTGTACCCTCTTGCCTTCATTTCTTGCTTGTCTTCGTTGATTAACCAACTCTTTCGTTTGCACCCTTTGTGCATGTAAGTCCTTGTTGATGTAAATAGTTGATCCTCTCAATTTTTTTGCATGTTTTAGTACTTCTATAGTTGTTTTGTTTGTTTCCAAACTTCACAACAGTGTTTCTTTTACCTGGTATTTTGCTGATTCTGAATGCGTCGCAAATGTCATAGCCTCTCAGATATCTCTTAAATCCTGATATACCCCCACTCCATGTTTTACTTCAACTCCTGAAATCACTACATTGTATTTTCTGCTTTTGTCTTCCATCCTTTCCAGTGTTCTTTTTAAGGTTTGCATTCCCATTTTTAGCATATCCATTTGTTGTATTTGATCCACTCTTGTCTGAACCTCTCTGCCAGTCCTGTACTGTTCTTTAGCTGCCATATCGCCTTTTGCCCTCGGCTATGGGAGCTTCCTTCACTGTATGCCCAGTCACCTCCACTGCCAGATCTGTACTGTTCTTTAGCTGCCATATCGCCTTTTGCCCTCGGCTATGGGAGCTTCCTTCACTGTATGCCCAGTCACCTCCACTGCCAGTCCTGTACTGTTCTTTAGCTGCCATATCGCCTTTTGCCCTCGGCTATGGGAGCTTCCTTCACTGTATGCCCAGTCACCTCCACTGCCAGATCTGTACTGTTCTTTAGCTGCCATATCGCCTTTTGCCCTCGGCTATGGGAGCTTCCTTCACTGTATGCCCAGTCACCTCCACTGCCAGTCCTGTACTGTTCTTTAGCTGCCATATCGCCTTTTGCCCTCGGCTATGGGAGCTTCCTTCACTGTATGCCCAGTCACCTCCACTGCCAGTCCTGTACTGTTCTTTAGCTGCCATATCGCCTTTTGCCCTCGGCTATGGGAGCTTCCTTCACTGTATGCCCAGTCACCTCCACTGCCAGATCTGTACTGTTCTTTAGCTGCCATATCGCCTTTTGCCCTCGGCTATGGGAGCTTCCTTCACTGTATGCCCAGTCACCTCCACTGCCAGATCTGTACTGTTCTTTAGCTGCCATATCGCCTTTTGCCCTCGGCTATGGGAGCTTCCTTCACTGTATGCCCAGTCACCTCTACTGCCAGTCCTGTACTGTTCTTTAGCTGCCATTTCGCCTTTTGCCCTCGGCTATGGGAGCTTCCTTCACTGTATGCCCAGTCACCTCCACTGCTGGATCTGTACTGTTCTTTAGCTGCCATATCGCCTTTTGCCCTCGGCTATGGGAGCTTCCTTCACTGTATGCCCAGTCACCTCCACTGCCAGATCTGTACTGTTCTTTAGCTGCCATATCGCCTTTTGCCCTCGGCTATGGGAGCTTCCTTCACTGTATGCCCAGTCACCTCCACTGCCAGATCTGTACTGTTCTTTAGCTGCCATATCGCCTTTTGCCCTTGGCTATGGGAGCTTCCTTCACCTCCACTGCTAGATCTGTACTGTTCTTTAGCTGCCATATCGCCTTTTGCCCTCGGCTATGGGAGCTTCCTTCACTGTATGCCCAGTCACCTCCACTGCTGGATCTGTACTGTTCTTTAGCTGCCATATCGCCTTTTGCCCTCGGCTATGGGAGCTTCCTTCACTGTATGCCCAGTCACCTCCACTGCCAGTCCTGTACTGTTCTTTAGCTGCCATATCGCCTTTTGCCCTCGGCTATGGGAGCTTCCTTCACTGTATGCCCAGTCACCTCCACTGCCAGTCCTGTACTGTTCTTTAGCTGCCATATCGCCTTTTGCCCTCGGCTATGGGAGCTTCCTTCACTGTATGCCCAGTCACCTCCACTGCCAGTCCTGTACTGTTCTTTAGCTGCCATATCGCCTTTTGCCCTCGGCTATGGGAGCTTCCTTCACTGTATGCCCAGTCACCTCCACTGCCAGTCCTGTACTGTTCTTTAGCTGCCATATCGCCTTTTGCCCTCGGCTATGGGAGCTTCCTTCACTGTATGCCCAGTCACCTCCACTGCCAGTCCTGTACTGTTCTTTAGCTGCCATATCGCCTTTTGCCCTCGGCTATGGGAGCTTCCTTCACTGTATGCCCAGTCACCTCCACTGCCAGATCTGTACTGTTCTTTAGCTGCCATATCGCCTTTTGCCCTTGGCTATGGGAGCTTCCTTCACCTCCACTGCTAGATCTGTACTGTTCTTTAGCTGCCATATCGCCTTTTGCCCTCGGCTATGGGAGCTTCCTTCACTGTATGCCCAGTCACCTCCACTGCTGGATCTGTACTGTTCTTTAGCTGCCATATCGCCTTTTGCCCTCGGCTATGGGAGCTTCCTTCACTGTATGCCCAGTCACCTCCACTGCCAGTCCTGTACTGTTCTTTAGCTGCCATATCGCCTTTTGCCCTCGGCTATGGGAGCTTCCTTCACTGTATGCCCAGTCACCTCCACTGCCAGTCCTGTACTGTTCTTTAGCTGCCATATCGCCTTTTGCCCTCGGCTATGGGAGCTTCCTTCACTGTATGCCCAGTCACCTCCACTGCCAGTCCTGTACTGTTCTTTAGCTGCCATATCGCCTTTTGCCCTCGGCTATGGGAGCTTCCTTCACTGTATGCCCAGTCACCTCCACTGCTAGATCTGTACTCCTTATTCTTGTAAATATAGTTTTTAAGCAACAGAAAACCTATTTAGCTTAAAGATTGTTTAACTACCCATTGTTTAAAGCAGTCCATTGTAAATGTTTCATAAAGTCTTACTGAGGTGCCTACTTCCCTTCACATTATTGCCTGTTCTATTAGCATGAAATAATTCACCAATATTTAGTTATTTAGCAGACTTACTAGTTAAACTAATAGTTCAGTGTTATAATTTTCTACATGTACTACCTTTCTCCTTTTTACAGACTTGTTTGAGGAAGAGCAGCCAGTAGAATTTATTATTGATAATGCAAAGGACAGAATATGTCTGTACATTACAAATTTAAATCTGCATTGGAGTATGATACTGTTACATTCGATGGCTTACATATATCAGTACGTGATCTGAAGAAGGCAATCCTTCATCAGAAAAGGATTGGAAAAAATACAGATTTTGATCTGCAAGTGACAAATGCTCAGACAAAAGAAGGTACTGTACTTTTCCTACATAGGGGTTGACATTTATTTGGTTGCACCAAACTCATTTTGATTTTATGATTTTTGTTTTATGTTTATAGTGTACACAGATGACAGTATTTTAATTCCAAAAAATACCTCTTTGATTGTTGCACGAATACCATTGACCACACAGCAGAAGAAAGCATGGTAAGCATAGTTACTTCCATTGACAAGTGTTTGCTCCCTGCTTTGGTTTGTGTTTGTTGGAAGTCAATGTTTTGAAATGTGTCACTTTGGTTTTAGGGAACGTGCAGAATCAAACCAGTTGTCCGGTCTGCCTAAAGGGGTAAGTGGAGATTGTACTAAGTACATGTAGAAATAACTCATTCCCTTCTCTATGTAGATCTGTAGTCGTGAAAACTAGAAAGCTATTGACATTTTGGCTCTGGAGTGGAAGCTGTGTGAACATAACATCACATTAATGTTGCTGGCATTTAAGAGGCAATAGTTGGTTTTTATTAGTGATATTTATAATCAGAAGTTAATGTAGCATTTGATATCTCCATTGACATTAAAATTGTTATTTCACATTTTCATATATGTTGCAATATATAAATAAGAGGCAAGATGCATCTTAGGTTTGTAGTGTTCTGTGGTGCCATCTGAGAAAAATTCATTTTGAAGACACCTTAGACTTTGCAGCTATGAAGGCTGACTTACAAATCCAAGAATGGAACCAGAATAGAAATAGGAAACAGAATACCCTGTGAACAAGAACATGAATATATAGAAGACCATATCAATAGCAAGTCTATTTTCTACATTAGGATGTCATTGGTTTGTAATAGACCATTGTATTTTTTCCCCAATTCCTCCATTTGCACCAGGCATCATTCCTTTATTTATAACATTCATTAAAATTATATGTTTCTTCATTGCTTTCTGTTAATTTCTAGCAGTTTTTGCCGTTCTTTGTAGCTTTTGCTGTTGTTTCGCAGGCAATAGCTTGTTTTGAATTTTATATAAACAAATTACATATGAAGCTTTCACAGGAATAAATGCTCAATGAGAGTTAGAATGCTGGAATTTCTTCCAGCTTCATTCTCATAGCTAGTGACTAACGAGAGCTCTTGCAGCTATTTCTTGTTATGGTCATGTTGAATAATTATTACAGAGAAGAGTATGATCTACAGTGTGTTTAAAAATGAAAGCAGATTTCAATTTTTTATTACGGAAACAGCATCAAAGATACACACATTGCACATGTTACTGGATAGAGGCTTTATACAGATGCAACTTGTTGCATGAGAAACATTGAAACCTTACTCCATTTCATTCCATTCACATACCAACTGTTCCCGGCAACAATTCATTTTCTCAGATCTTGCAGAGTAGTTGCCATAGGTGGAACAAACATTTTGTCTTTTATACATCACCATAAATAAAAATCACAGGAAGTAAGATATAGTGATTTTGGAGGCCAAAAACTATGACCAAGAAGTTGTTCATTACCTCTTCCAATCCAATGGTGTAGAATGGTGTCAGGTAATTTCACACTTCAAGGTGAAAGTGAGGTGGTGCACCATCTTGCATGAAAATTAAATTGTTTGAAGTTAAGGAAGTGACCAATTTTTCAGCATGTCCAGGTGTAAAATTCCTGTGATAGTTTCCTCCACAAGAAAAAAAGGTTCTTAAACTTGGTGAAGAGAAATTACACAAAACACATTCACTTTTGCTGTCTAGTTCGTGTTCAACAACTATGCCAGGATTTTGTGTCCCCCAAATTCTCACATTTGAAAAGGTGAGTCTTTCTGAAAACTTGTCATCTTCCATATCCTGAGCTTGCCTCGGTAGCGTGATGGTTAGCTTGTCTGCCTCACGTTCAAGAGGTCATGAGTTCGAATCTCGGTTAGGGTAAGTTATCCAGGTAAGATTCTTTTTCCAAGGTTTTCCCTTATTGTGAGAAGACAAATGTCGGGTAACTTAAAGCTCCATGGACCTTGGGCTCATTTGAGCATCATTTCACCCATTTCATTCATTCACTGTCCGATATGACATTACGTGGAGGACCTTAATTAAAAAACAAAAAAGCTTCCATATCCTGAAGAATTAAAGTGCAAAATTCATACCTCTTGTTGTGGTTGTCAGGATGCAGTTAATGCTGTAACTGCAACTTGTTAGGCTTCATATGCAGGTGTTACGAACATGCCATGCCATTGTGTGAGGAACTTGCCCGTCTTATGGATTTCTGAGGGCTCCATGTGACTGTTTCTCGGATATACTCAACATAGTCATCAAATGTGTGGGGGCAACCAGTGCTTTTCTGCATTCAAACGCAACCACCTTCCACAAATTTTTTATGCCAGTCATAAATCTGCTTGTGAAGAACCAGCTATTTGTTGAACTGATGGTGGAACGCACATTGCACTTGAACAATGGACTGAGATCTTGCAAATTCCAACACACAAAATGCTTTTTCCTGTGCTGTAGACAAACAGCAGTCCAGCTGCGATTACACTTTGAACCTTCCTCTATCCAGTGATATGGGCAATGTATTTCTCTCTTTGATAGTTTTTCTGTAACAAAAAATTGAAATCTGCTCTTTCATTTTTAAACATGCTGAATACACATAATGAATATGCCAGATACCACAATGATCATCTTCACACCAAGCTCAGAATACAGTGCCTTTGGATGGGAAGAAGTGTGTGTTTCTATTGCAAGCATGGTGTGTAGGAATGAATCAAGTTTTATCCATGTGAGAATCCTCCCAGGAGGTTGTCACCTTGTCTCTGGTAGTGGTTCTGTAGCTCCTCTGCAAGTGCATAACGATGCCATTGTGTCATGAGGTAGTCAATGTGCTGCAGTTTTGAGGAATTCAAGAATGTTATGCAGAATATGAATAGGTATACTCTTTTTTCACATTAATGATAAAAGCGACAAATATTAAAGCGATTTCCCATTATCTTTCTGAATTATGTGATCTTGTGTAAGATTTAAAGCTTTCACGGCGCACGTTATTTATTATAGTTTCACGGGCGATCAGCCGTGTGAGGTTTGAAAATATTGAGCTTTCGGCCATTCTAAACTCCATGGCCTTCGTCAGAATGAAATGACCGTTAATTTTCCGCTCCCCATATATATACAATGTTAGGTGGGAGGGGGTTGCGTTGCTCTGGCCAATGAGCGGGTGACGATTTGTGATTGGGCCTGCTGTTTCGGGCTATGTTTGTCACCGGCCACAGTGTTTTCTTGAGGGTCAGTACTTGGTCCAGAATCACTATAGTTGCTGTTGTGAATGTGTTTCATGCTTCCATTCAAATCAAACTACATCCAAACAATTACAACAGGGACCGCGGACTTCAGCTAAGCCCTGCCTGGACAATAGCCATGAAACACATTCACAACAGCAACTATAGTGATTCTGGACCAAGTACTGACCCTCAAGAAAACACTGTGGCCGGTGACAAACATAGCTCGAAACAGCAGGCCCAATCACAAATCGTCACCCGCTCATTGGCCAGGGCAACGCAACCCCCTCCCACCTAACATTGTATATATATATGGGGAGCGGAAAACTAACGGTCATTTCATTCTGACGAAGGCCATGGAGTTTAGAATGGCCGAAAGCTCAATATTTTCAAACCTCACACGGCTGATCGCCCGTGAAACTATAATAAATATGTGATCTTGATCAATTAACCAATATTATTATTTTCGTGATGAGTGAGATTGAAGCACTTATTTTGCAAAAAAATACGAAATTCTAGTGATTTTGAATATAAAGATTATTTCTCACGTTCTTTTAAGTTCATGTCAATTGATAAATTACAAAAAAGAATAAATAAAACTCCCAATTTAAAAAAATAGTGAAGTAGTGGCTGATGATTAAGAACAGTTTAACATTCTTGGAAGTTGACTGTTCTCTCATTAGTGATGTGTTAATCTGGATAGTCAAGGATAGATTAGCATTCTAAAGTAAGAATCCCATTCTCAATATGATCCACATTTCTATGTTGAATTCCATCCGGAATGAGATCGATTTGGATATGTAAAACTTAAACAGAAGTAATTCAAGCTTTTATTTTGGTCACTTAGTTTATGTTGGCAAATCTATAAAAATGTGTTTTCTGCATATTTTAGCTAGGTTTTGAGGTTAATGTAAGTTTTTGAGAAGACTATATTGTGAGATTATGGAAATAATAAAAGTGGATTTGTTGATTTGTTACACTACTTTGCCAAGGAAGCAAAATAACGAGCGTGCACCATGTTATGAGAAGAGTAGAAGTTAGCATGTTTAGCAGATTCAAATGTATTTGAATCTAGCAGGTGTTTCCATGTAACAAAATTTTGATCTGATCCCACTTCTAAGGGGATCGGATTCAAGGATTCAGTTCGATCTGAATCTGCATTTCCATGCAGTATCAACCTGGAATGAGAAAGAAAATCTATTTGGATTCCCCATGAAAATGTAGTGAGTGTAGCAACAATACACAATATAAGAAAATCTCGTACTACTTTGAATATCTTTCTTTATAGTGCAATCCAGCTGTATGGTGTAACTGAGCTTCATTAGTCAATGATCCTGTGCTGTTATGCTGAGTCAAGCTTATTTTAAGCACTGTGGTGTTACTATAAACCAACATATTGTGCTTGTAAAAAATTTAATTTATTTTACATTCATTGAATTATGACATCATAGCTTTGAATAGCAAAACTTGCTCATGTCAAAATAAGCAGTTGTGCACAAAGCAAATGTAGTAAAATGCACTGTTTGGGAGCATCTCTCAGTTTTTTGTCTTATGGGTCTTGTAAGGGTGAGTCATAACTACTGACCAATGAATTGCTGACAGTTGCAATACAGGGTTAGAGGTGTGGTGTTATTTGAGGACAGGGAAAAGTGGGGTGGGGAAGGGAAGGGCAGGTCACACTGGGCCTTGTAGAAAAGCATGTTTTAATTTTCTTTAGATGTATCTCCAAATTTTTAATGGCTATTATGGAAAATGTTGCAAATGTTGCTTGAAATAAGCATCATTTATTAAATTAAATGATTCTATGTTGTAAGAAAAGCTTTAGCTTTGTCCTTAGAATCACAAAAACATGTAAAGCTTTACATGAAGCATAATGCGATGTTATATTGAAAAATATGTTTAATCCTTCTACAAATTCTCCCTATAGGTATTTCTATTGGAATTAAAATTCATATCTAACTAGCTCTAAAACATTCTTGTCTATTACATTTATCATAACAGTTTCTGCTTTTGAATGAAAGGTTTTCTATGCAATAAACTGCCTTTCGTGGCATTAAAATTTGATTACATTTCTGTGAATTTGTATAGCTTCTGAAATTTGTACCAACTTAGCATAGACCAATAATCCGACCACATGTAGCTTCTGATGTATACGGCATGGTGTGAAACAAGCAACAGTTGTAGCTTAATGAGTAACAATTTAATGAGGCATCAGAAATAATCAGTACTTCTCTTTCAAGCCAACGTGTCCTTGGTTATAACTGAATACTGCTTGTTCATTGGAGAGAGATAAAGAGACAGGATGAAGGGGAAGCTACAAAAGTGTTGTGAAATCATGAAGCCCTTGCATTTTACTAAGTCGCTTTCTGTACAATACTGGAAGACTAGCAACATTTGCCATTGTTGACATGTGGAGTAAAGTAAGGAGAAACTGGGTATAGAAATTTGCAGTAAGCCTTAGAACCTTACATCAAGACAAGCTTTACCAATAAGCATTCGTATTGGTAAATGCTAAGCCCCAAATAAATTTAGTCACCTTACAATTTACTGTTATTGTGTTCCATTATTCCCAAACAATTGAATTTTGAAATCATTTCAGGTTGATGGAACCTTAGATGGACAAGATCCAGGTGTGACAAGATTAGCAAAAGTAAGTAGTATTGAGGTATATTTACATTACTAGAAAGGTTTAATTGCATTTACATTATATAGTAGATTAGTTTTGTTTTTTACTTCCTCTGTCACTTTCCATAATAGCTAGATGAAGGAGAAACTTTCGAACATATGATGTGATGAGAAATTTTTCTAAGTCTGAAGGTTCACCAATGCATATGCATCAGAAGACCAAAAGCACAGATGTAAACTAGCACTATTGCTTGTTATGTTGCAGCCAACATGCACATTTCGAACAGCTTTAACCGATCTCTGTAAAAAATCTCCAGACATGTGCACATTAATTGCGTAGTAGGTAACATGTGGAACCAATTGGTAACCAGAATTTTTGGAGAGTTGCTCAGTTGTGTGCAAAGAATTTGGTTGTATGGGAAAAAGTTATTGCTCGGACAAACCGTAATGCATACAAGCATTTGTATGACTTAGAAATAAGGGAGTGTCAGGAGAACAAGGCGTGAGTTTGTGAATATTATCTGAATAGTTCAGTTGCTGTCGTAAGGTGTGGATCCTCTCCAATAACACTAAATATGTTGCAAAAGGTAAAATTGGCAGTCCTAGCCATGTCGACGATTGCTAGATAGGACAATGACGAAACCTTGTGATGATAGGTTTGCAAGTGAATAATATGAGGATGAAGGTATAACCCAGGTCTGGTGAACATTACTCCGAAGGTGTGAAGAGAGGAGTCCCCTCCTCTTTAACTGCAGTAGCATGCATTAGGTAGAACCAGCTTTTGCTTTGCTTCTCCCCAGTTTGCAGCTTTGATAGTCAAGAAGGGAGGGGAAATAGTGCAATATCTTCGCACCTGGTGAGTACTGTTGTCAGGCTTGGTATACCCTAATAAAAATAGGGATGCAAACATACTTTACAATTTAATTTCAGGGCATGCAGACAGCAACGTGAAAATCTGGATACTCATATTTGTGAGTATATGTGGCATCCCGACTGCAAGGAACATTCAGCAGACCCATTCCAAACCTTATGAAAGATGTTAGGCAGCTCTCCCTAGTGGTGAAGTGATCAATTTAGCTAAACTGTAGGCTGGGGGTGATTAAGGGGGAAACGGGTGAAAATGTGGCCAAGAATGACATAATTTCACAATCTGTATTTTTTCCATACAAAAATACTAGGTTATTTGAAGTCTACATATGCGAAATTATACAATGTATATATAAAACCATTATTTACTTACTGCAGCGAAGTTCTTGTAACAGCAAACACAAAAAAAATTCAAATCTTTCAAAACCAAAGTCTGAGATTAATTACAGGTGCTATCAAAACCACACCAATAGCAGCTATGGAAATACTAACCAACCAATACCCCATTGAATATGAAATAGAAAAAGTGGCTCTTATTCAACACGAAAAGTTGATCAGACTCCCATTCAATACATGGCACAAGAGAAATTTTACACATACACTAAAGACTCAGGAGAGCTTTCTTTCCAAAATTCAAGACATCAAGAAGGATGTACACCTTCCTAATTAAAAGGAAAACTTCATATCTAAAGTCAATCCAACACATACACTAAACATCACATATTATTTACACCTGACAGAAGAAGTTAAAAAAAGTGATACTCCAACTAGTGTTCTAAAATTATTGGCATTAGAGACAATCCATACTAGATTTCCAGAACATGAGTGGCTCCATATTTATACTGATGGATCATTGATATCAAACCAAGATGGAGCAGGTGCTGGAGTCACATGTCACCTCTTTTCCTATTACAAATCTTTAAGTTATGGAACTACTAACTTTGATGGAGAAATTGAAGCAATTCGAATGGCCCTACAAAATCTTTTGTACAGAATTTCACATTTTCAGCAAGCAGTTATTCTCTCAGATTCCAGGGCAGCAATTATAGCAATTACTTCCAAGTTGTCACCAAAAAACCAAACAATTATAGAATGTTGGAAAATCCTTACCCATTTAACAGCACTTCAAAAAGACCTAGTCTTCCAATGGATACCAGCTCACTGTGGACTGAGTGGTAATGAGAAAGCTGATTTTCTTGCAAAAAAAGGGTACCAGCGGTGTACAAAAATCTATAGTTAATTTACCATTTTATGCAGCTAAAAGATTAGTCAACTCTGAATTCAAAAAAATTATTGCAAAATATTACTATGAGAAATCAAGGAATAAAAGATGGGAACTACCAAACATTCAAACAGTGATTCCTGAGTATCCTCGAAAAACAGCAGTTGCAACCTTCAGGTTGATTACAGGACATGATTGTCTGGCAAAACATTTAGACAGAATTGGGATATATTCTTCACCACTCTGTCCTCTATGTGATCTGCAAGAGGAAATGGACCGAGACCACCTTCAAATATGCCCGGCCACTTCTGGTGCCCCATCCATCAGTGAAAAATATTGGAGAGCAAGAGGATTAATGACTTCATTGTCAGAAATCCAGCATTAGCTAACAACAACAACAACAACATATGCGAAATTTAAAAGCACTACACTGCCTGGAAATTGCACTAATTATATCATATTTACAGGTTTGTGCTTGGATAGGTTGTGACATGGCCTTTTTTTTTTACTGATTTTTGTGGGATTTTTTTGTTTCTGATTTATCATTGAGTCACTATGATCGCTATAACATAACTGTCCTGGCAGATGTCATGTAACACCAAATTATCTGCCTTCTATGGAATGAGTATGGAAGATGGAGAAACTGTTTTGTTTTTATTTTGTTGCTCTTTTTGAGTGTCTATACCCAAGGGTTAGCTTCATTCTTTTTAGTCTTTGTTTATAGTGACTACATGCTGTGTTATGAAGTATTTTGAGATAATTTCTTGTGGCGTAGTTACCTAATTACTAACATCTTACATTGTAAGCAAAGTCTAGTGTAAAAAATTAGTGGTGTTTCTTCAGCACAGATATTTTAACACTTCTTCTTGTGCAGCTTAAATAGTTGCATATATAGCAGGGATTTACTTAGAATTTTTTTAACTAAAAAACAAAATGTGTGTAGTGATTGCTAAAATTTTGAAATTTATGCTATGTTAATATTTTCTTAAAATATCTCTTAGAGTTAAGATATTACAAAATATGCAAAGTTTTCTAAATAAGTTTCTGGTTCTGGAAAACTCAAACCTTTTTTAAAAGCAAATGTGCAGTGAATTTTATTTGGAAATTTTGTGAAGGAAAAATTGTCAAAAATTAAAAACCTAATTGACACAAAAATGAAATTGTGCCAAATAGTTCCATATAACCCTCCCTCCAAATATGTATTTAAAAATGAAGTTATGTACCTTTAAAATTGTGCAAAATAGAAATTTCACCCATTAACCCCCCGAAGTTATTGAACTAGTGTTTAGATATACAGATAGTCATTTAATTTTTCCACAGACAATGTATAAAGTTAGCTGGTCAGTGGAGTTTATGGAAAAAAAAAGATTAATTACATTGCTTCCAGTGAAACAAAAACAAGAGTTTGGCTGCACTGCGTACTTTGACATGGCTACATGTACAAAAGTTAAATAATTATAAACCTTAAAGTTGTGTTACAAATATGTTCTCCAGCATCAAATTATACCAAAAGGTAATTTTAAGTACATATTACACCATAAAATGTTCAGGTGTACTTGGAAAAATCTTTGCCACTCACTTTAGACATAAAAAGAATCACTTTAATTTAATTTAAAAGGTGAGTCAATTAATAACACTAAACAACACCTACATTTATAATTTTCCGGAACGCGTTTCAGAGGTTAACTTTCCTCCATTATCAACTGGACAATAACTGGGTTTCCATGGTGCAGATGGCGATGTTTCTTCTGATAACGGTTCAGGGAACTTGCTGAAAATATCTGTCTGGGGAATGTCGAAATTAAATACTCGGTTTCTATTTTTTAAAATGAAGATTTGTTCCCATGTGGACAGCTCTTGTTTTCCGGTTATGTGATTGAGGAGTTTCGGTTCTGGCTTTATGTTGTAATTTTTTGTCCAAAAGTGAAAGGCAACTGCTGATTTTTCTAATTGTTTACTCTTGATGTTCCTAACGTGTTCCTTGGACCTAATTTCTAAATTTCGTTTGGTTTTTCCTATGTATATTTCATTACAATCACTGCATTCAATTTGGTATATGCCGGATTTTTTGTCCCGTGGAATAGCATCTTTGATGTTTAATGAATGAATGAAAAGAGTTATTTGGGCATGTCTTTCGACATGCCCTGGCTGTTCAGGGACACCCCTCTTCAGCCTAGTGGTTGTGTTTTTATTTTTGGTCGTGTGGCAGATTTCAGTGGCGAGTGCGTGTGTGCGTGTTGGTGTTGTGGGTTTTGTGTTTGGATGGGTGATGTGTGTGTTTGGTCATCCCTAGCTGCATGGCCTGTCGTCTACCCAAGAATTATGCCTAAGAAGTATAAGTTGTTTGTGCTAGTAGTTTTTGTCAAGTTTGTATGTCTACTGCAACAGCTCATCGGTAACTTTTGTGTGCTTGTGTGTTTGTGTGTTAGGTTTATGTGTGTGTTTTTAAATTAAGTGTTTATGTTTACTATGTGTTTAGATGTTTTGGAAGTGTTGAAGGTGTTGTTGTAGTCGTCTTCTTCTTGTTGCTAGTATTTGTCGTAAACGTCGATTAGTGTTATGAGAGGAGGATTTTTGTGTTTCTCTGTTTGTGTTATGGTTTTCATTTTTTGTGCGGTGTTGATGAGTGTTCTTCTGTATTGTCTGGTGTGTGCATTGTGTATGTATTTTATCATAAGTTTGGCTATGTGTGTGTCTATTGGTGTTGTGTGTGTGTAGTTGTAAAGTGTGTTTTTCTTGAATGAAGGTAATAGTTTGTGGGCAGTTCTGAGGCACCTCCTCTCGAAGGATTTTATTTTGTCCATTATTTCGGTCGTAATTTGATGTTTGAAAGCAGCAGGTTTTTTATGGAGTAATGGTTTACTGGTGCTAGGTGAATGTTGTTTTCCTTGAACACTTTTTTAAAATTATCAAAGGCCCATGGATGATATGTGAATTTTTTTAATGTCTTTTTTGTTTTTGCTGCTGTAAGAGTTGTAGTTTCTTTTAGTAATTTTTTCTTTTCTGCTCGTTATACTTTTTTATCTACTAATACTAAGCGTAAATGTTTGTGTGCGAATGTAATGTAATGTTTGTAACCAATACCCAATATAAACAAACCCAGAGTTATACAAATAGTAAAGAGTGAACACCATTTGCCAATGAGCAATGTTCCAAAATGAAGAAGAAAGATTTTGCTACAAATGGGTATTTTTAGTTCCTGTGAACTTATGAAAAAGTGTGTGTGTGTGTCTTAAAAAAGGTTGGAGATCTTGGATTATTTCAGAACTGAAAGTATGCCGTAAATTATATTGAGATATTTAGTAAATTACGAGACTATATTGTAAATAAGTTTGAAATTATCAAATTTCACTATTAAATGGTCAACAAATTCATACAAACACTCTGAAAGAGAATGCTGCTGATTGGCTATGAAGCACATGACTGATATTGCAGAGCTTTTGCTACTGCATAGTCCCCACCATTTGTGACTGATTTAGTGGCATATTCATTCAGAATGAAGAGCTATTCACAAATAATAATTAAAATATTAATTTTTTGCCATGCAAATATCTTACAGTATGGTATTTTAATTAGAGCCATGAGCAAATAAAAAATAAAGTTTAGTGTTCGTTTGGAGTGGAGAGTTTCGTTAAAAACTTTGTTTGCATCTTTGAGGGATTCTGAAATTAAATACTAAGTTGGTTGAGAGGTGGAATAAGGACTGAAAAATTCAATGCCATAGCCAGGATTTGAACCATGGGTCTTCCACTTCATGTGCGGCTGCTCTAACCACTAAGCTACCATGGGCAACTTGCCAGTATGACATTGAATTCCCCAACTGATTCATATTTTTCCCTGTAGACCACAAGGGAATATCACATCAGAGATAAATACTCCGAGGGCAAACTTTGCCCACACACGGTTTGTGTGTTTAAAAACACCAACAGTAAGTTTGTTGGCATAAATAAATAATAATTACCATGTGAAGGTTATTTAATCCTGGGATATAAAGTACTTACAATAGTAAGTCACCATTGGGGTAATTTGTCTCTGATGTGAGACTGCCTTTGTGGTTTACCAGGAGAAATACGAACTGGTTTGAGAATTTAATGCCATTTTGGCAGTTTGTCACAATAGCTCAGTGGTTAGAGCAGCCGCCCGGTAAGCGGAAGGTCTGTGGTTCAAATCCCAGTTGTGGCATTGAATTTTTAAGTTCCAGTTCTACCTCTCAAACTTTGCCCACACACGGCTTGTGTGTTTAAAAACACCAACAGTAAGTTTGTTGGCATAAATAAATAATAATTACCATCTGAAGGTTATTTAATCCTGGGATATAAAGTACTTACAATAGTAAGTCACTATTGGGGTAATTTGTCTCTGATGTGAGACTGCCTTTGTGGTTTACCAGGAGAAATACGAACTGGTTTGAGAATTTAATGCCATTCTGGCAGTTTGTCACAATAGCTCAGTGGTTAGAGCAGCCTCCCGGTAAGCGGAAGGTCTGTGGTTCAAATCCCAGTTGTGGCATTGAATTTTTAAGTTCCAGTTCTACCTCTCAAAGATACAATTTTTTGATGTCTGTGTTTACTGTTGAACAGCAGTTTTGTCTTTCAGTTCTCAATTGCTTTCAATCAGCCATGGAGAAAAAAAAAAAAAGACTTTTTAAAATAATGTTGTTTAACGAAGCTGTCAATTGCCAGAATCATATCAGGAGTTCTTTTACATGCCAGTAAAAAAAAAAAGGAAATTGATCAGAAAGCAAAATTTATACAAGAGGTATACCTAACTTAATCCACACAAAACCGAAATTTCTTCAAACTTAAGAATTGCTTAAACCACACTATGTACAATCATCAGTAACAAAAGGTGTATGCATTTAAAAGTGAAACAAGCCAAATTAGCTGCTTTCTTTAAAGGAAGACAAAGCTCAAAATAATTTTTTTGGTACATATCTTTGTTGTTTGTAGACCCACTGTATTGCTTTAAAAAATGATGCACTATCAAAATCTCATTCACTAGTAATTCTGAGTTACAAGCAATCTTCCCTCTTCCCCTTGACATATGTATATGTCAGATTCAACTGCATATAAAGATCAGAAGCTTTCATGGCAGTGGTCATTGATTAAAGCTTCTTGGGTTATGAGCCATGTAGTATTTATGAATTTGCTTGGGCTTTCAGCCATATTAAACTCCATCATCAGGAAATGAATAATAAATAAATGGCCTTCATCGGGAGCTGCATAAAAAATGAGGTCATCTCAAAATCATGACCTCCTTTAGGAACATTGATTATCTAACATTTGAAGCTTTTAGAAGATAGTAAATATGATTAGGCCTTTTTTGGTTACCAGCCGAGTAATATTTATGAAGTTGGTTTGTCGAATGATTATATATACGTGATTTGTTGGGGCGGGGCTAAGTAGTGTTGGCCAATAGTAGGCTGGCGCTCACTGATTGCTCCAGAGGTGGCTGTTGTCTCTCCCTTTTTAAGTAATCCTGTCCAAGGCTCATCCGCAGACCTTTGTACTTATTAAAATTATTTGGCTCTAATTTAATTTTGCCTCTTTTACAAGTCTGTTGTAATGTCAGTTACTGTGGTGTAAAACCACGACCATCATGATTTTGTGATCTTTCTTAAGACTATGCTGTGCTATTGCTGATTTTTCTGATTGTAATTGTAGATTATTCATTTCCTGATGATGGCCATGGAGTTTTATATGGCTGAAAGCTTGAGCAATTTCATAAATATTACACAGCTTATAAACCTGAGAAGCTTTAATCTTAAAGCAATTACTTGTACGAATACCTAAGAATTAGGCATTATAGTGAACTCTATCAAGAAACCAATTAATTCAAGGTTCCGGTGTGTGGTGTGAACTATGCTAAAAGACCCTACGAGATTAAATTTACAAAAACAAAGTAAACTAAAATATTTTGTTCTGTTTTGGTTAGGCTGTTGATCTGTCAAGCTTGGATGCAAGTGAAGAAGATAAGATTCAGGCTATGATGACACAGTCCACACAGGATTACAATCCTTCTAAGTGAGTGTTGATATAAGATACTGTTGAATTAGAGTGCCTTATGTTCTTATTGAAACCGATCTCTAGTCAAGTACTTTCTCTCACAGTTATATGAGAATAAGAGGTGCCTGCCAAGTTGGTGAAGTACCATCATCCTATCGTTGCTTCAAGTGTCATCAGCCTGGACATTGGATTAAAAATTGTCCTCTCGGTCTTAGCCAGGTATGTATGTTATGTCATCTTTGGATCAGAGCCTGCGAACAGAAACAAGAACCCAAAAGGGAAACATTAAAGGAAACTTCCTGGAGCCTGGGAAAACCACAAAGGTTTCATGTTTCTTGTTCTCAGTTATTACATACTATATATTTATTGCACTTATGTTATTCAAGGAGGCTGTGAGCCAAAATAGGTGCTGGAGCTGTCTCTAGTAGGAGGCTTTGGTGGGGGGGTTTCGTTTCTGCTGTCGATGCACTTGCTAACTTTTAAAGTTGTTTGTAAAATTTATGTGAGAGGATGCTTATATATTTGACATTTTGGGCTGATCCATAGTGTTGCAGATTTTCACCATGGACAATACTAGGGACCGGATGTTAGACACAAATTGGCAGGCAAAAGGGTACTAGAAGTCAATAAAATAGGCACTAAAGTAGCACGTTATTAAATTCTGTGTCTGCTGAGCTGTTTGCCATATTTTATTTCTTAGTTTTTATCTCCAGCTCAGGTCCTGGAAATTTTATCATTTACTCCGACTCTCTGAGCGTTCTTCAGGCTCTGCAGCAGCTTCTTGGCACTTCAGCATTCATCTGTTGGGGTTATCCGCCATCTTGGGTTTTAGCCTTCCTATTTTAACCACATCAGGTTGTGCACATGTTAGTTTTTAACATTTGAATTTAGGCCCTAATGACCTAGCTGTCGATGGACCCTTAAACATTACTCATCCATCCATTAAATTCAGTGCAGTGCCTTTTAAAGGATTACTTTGCAATATTCAATTTCTCATATTCCTCAATAAAACGCTTGATCATGAAAAATTTTTGTCATTCATATCTACAAGAAATAGAAACAAATGCCAAAGATAAAAAATGGATTACACTACTTTCCAATCCAGATATAATCCCCCAGAGACCAAGAAAAACAGCTGTTGCAGCCTTCCGACTATTGACAAATCATGACTGCTTGGCAAGTCATCTCTACAGAATAGGTATCTCAGCCTCACCAATATGTGTCCTGTGTAACGATCCAGCAGAAATGAACGAAGACCACTTGAAGACCTGTGAAGCATTAAGATCAGAAGAAACTACAGTTCAAAAGTATTGGAAAGCACGAATGCTAATGGCTTCATTGCCAGATGCAAGGCACTAGAAAACAACAACAACAACTTTGCAATATAGACATGTTGGATGCAATATATGTGGAACATACTGTGCTGCAGCTGCTGCTCAAAAAGAGAACTGAGGTCTGTTATATCACTACACAGTGGGTAAATAAGACAATGAGTGCATCAGAACAAAGCGATTTCAGACAATTCTTGAAGTTGTTCATGTGCCAGGCTCGTTTATAAGAGGTTTCGAGAAAAGGTGTATTTCCTAGAGAATTTGCCTGGCATATAAAAGTAGGAGAGCCCAAACAGCGAGCCAGTCGAGTGTTGGACAAGGCATCTGTTAGCAATTAATTTTGAGAGAATTTGAATATCATCAGAAACAGTTATGGCCATTTAATTATTGCATCAAAGTTGTTTATTGTTGAAGCAGTTTTTAGTAAAGCCTGTTTATATAAGTGTGGGTGAATTGGAAGTAGTTTGTGAGGCAGGGAGAGTAGAATTGAAAGATGGTGAAGTACATGTTAGGGTACAAGAGGACAGAATGGCTGTGAATTGCCAGGTCACGACAAATTATAATTTGTGCTACTAACAATGATGAGTGCTGTTTTGTGATTTAATTTTAATGAAATAAAGTGATAAAAAGTAACTGGACTTGTCACTTTGATGTCAGAAGTGGGATTTGAAAACCATGATGGAGGCAATGCTTGAGAAATTGTTGCCTAGTACGGAAGAAATTAAATCCAGAATGCAGCAGGCAGAGACAAAAAATGGTAGCTGAATTGAAAACTCTATAATGGACAAGATGATAAGCGAAGCTACAGCAGCAAACACCATGAGAGATGAAATGAAGACAGAAATGATGCATGTGAAGCAAGAAATGAAAAGAGTTAAGGAGGAAATGAAGACCAAAATGTCTGAGTTGAGGGTGGAGCTATCAGTGAATATTGTGGGGTAACAAGGAAGATGCAGGAGAGCTTGATGGGAAGGTGGAAGATCTCTGCCAATGTATTAATGTCTTACTTGACTTTGAGGAACATGATAGCACCCTGGAAGGCAAACTTAACAGTGCTGTCAAGGAACTGAATGCTGGGGGTGGACGGAATAGCACAGACCTAAGGAAGGAGCACCTAGTGACTGAGGTAACAGTTATGCTCATCTCAAAGAATGAAAGTGTACGATGGAGACAGAGCTGGCTCAGGGACGTCTGCAAGGATTCCTAGGGCAGTATGTTGGGGATATGACCAACTAGGACATGTGAAGGACTATGGGCAGGAAAATCTATGAGCAAGTGAGAAAGTATCACTCCTTGAGATCCACTTGGCATGTGGCATGGAGGAACCATTGGGGCCATCCCATAAGGCGATACTGTATGTCCTGGATATAAGAGTGGAGGACATCATCATGAGTGGTAGGATACAGGGGAAGCCATGTCGGGTACTATGGACATGAGCTGTGATCATAATCTGACTTAATGCAGCAGAGGACTCTCCATCAAGGAAATTAGAACAGCCCTATGAGATAGTGGTGGCATTGGATGACTTCTTGCCTGTGGAGAAGGTGTGGCTGAAGTTGATCTTGGGGCAGAGCGTTATAAGTCTGTGGGTGCTTATCTGCAGGCTGCAGAACAGGGCACTCAGGATGATCTATGATACTGATCATAAATTCTCCTCTCACATCCTTCACACACAGTCTGGCATTCCATGTATAGTGGACATTGTGTGGGACAGAGCTTGTGGCAATGTATGCCAAAATTGCACTCCATTCTAACCAGCTGGTCAACACACTGGGTCATTATGACCAGTGCCTACTCAGATGGTGGAAAAGCTACCATTTGCCAAGGACACCCTGGGCTGGTAACTGTCGCTGCTCAATCTTAAACACTCACACTGCCAAATTAGGTAGTCACCGACAACGTTTGTCCAACGCTCACCACGCATGTTACTCCTTTCAGATTCTCGTCCACTGACACTGCTTTGTTTGACGGTCTTGCAAGTGGCCAGCCAAACAAGCAGCTTAGGCACTGGTCGCAGCTTGGATGGACAGACATCCTGGAGGTCTACACACCCCATAGCCAGTGACAAACAAGAGACTCCAACCACCACTATCATCATAACACTAACACAAAAGCTTGCAGAAAAGATTTCACCTTTTATATCGCATGGGCATGTTTGCAGCAGCTGCAAGCAAAATGTCTGGGAGTGAAGTGAAGAAACCTCTTGGTCTGGAATCATATTTTACTAATCATGACTCCGGCTGTCATAGGCTTCATTCGTTAATTTCCACATTATTGATTGAATTATATTATTGACATACTGTTGTCCTTGTTTTTGTCTTCAATTTTCTGTGAATTAAAAGCCTTTTTCCATGTTATTGAATATGTTATTGACATACTGATGTCCTTGTTTTCATCTTCAGTTTGTGTGAACTAAAAACCTTAACACAAGGCATCTGTGAAAAATGAAAATTATAAAGTTTTCTTTGCATTTGTTTGTAATTTTTACCACTTACTTGATGTAAACATAAAAGGCAAATAACTAGTTTTCTCAATATCAACGTTTTAATGTTCCGTATTCAAGGGATTTCAATAATGTCCCCATTGATTCAGTTTTAAAAATTAACAAATCGGATATGGGTTTTTATACTTCTTTTAATTCATTAATTATTTCTAGCCAGGTGAATTCTTCTTTCCGCCCTTACTAAGAGAAGGAAAAAAATGTTTAAGAATGGGTTTTTTTCATAATTCTTTTTAAAAGAAAACAAATAGGCTATTTTTTTTTTTCCAGGGCAAGGAAACAAAGTGAAAGAAATGTAAATAGGTACTTGTATTCAATGGTTATTCTTAAATCTGTGTTTATATTTTTAGATGGATAGGTGAAAAATTAAAATTAAAAAGTTGGGAAAACGTCAAAAATAGTGAAACCCAGAAAATTGAGTTTTAAAGTTTTGTCAAACGTTAGGTATCTTCATTTCTCATCTGCTATAAAGATGTGGAATAGCATTCTGAAATGTCACACTACATGTTATATACATTCCTGTATACAGCAGCTGTAGGAACCTAGGCGGCCCGGGTTCGATCCCAGGGACCCGCATGTGGTATTCGTGGTGGACGAAGTGGCGTCAGGGCTGGTTTTCTCCGGGTACTCCGGTTTCCCCCGCCATCTCATTCCACCGGTGCTCCATCTTCATTCCATGTATCATCAGTGTCACCGCCTGTGGTCCCGTAGTAGTAAAAGCGGGCGTTAAACACTACAACAACAGCTGTAGGAAATGAATAGTATTTGAAAATACTAGTGTTGTCTGTAAAATAGGGCTCCCAATTTCTTTTCACAATGAAGAGCATTATTATTGGCATTGAATAATACACTTTTGGAAAGCTTAAACTTTTTCCTATTTTGTGACACAGTTTCTGTTCCGATCAGTGCATTTTTGCAAGCATTGTACCATCTTTTGTATACTGCATCGTAGAACTCTCCTAAGGTAGCATAAAACATTTTCTTATATCTCCTCTCCTGTTATGATATGCATCCCAGCAGGTGTTTCTTCAAGTCAAGGAAGAGATGGTAGTCACTTGGGGCTAGGTCTGGGCTGTAGGGAGGGTGTGTGACAGTATCCCATCCAAATTTGTAGATAAGATTGTTTGTTATTTGGGCAATGTGCGTACGAGTGTTGTCCTGATGGAAACACACTCCTTTCATGAACGTGCTTCTCTTGTTTTGGATTGTACAGCAAAGGTTCTTCAACATCTTACAGTAGCGGTTCGCATTGATTGTTGTACCGGTAGGCAGGAATTCGCACCATCACTTTGCCGGCACCGAGCAGTTAGCGCGCTCGCCTACCACCTAGGCGGCCCAGGTTCGATCCCAGGGACCCGCTTGTGGTATTCATGGTGGACGAAGCGGCGTCAGGGCGGGTTTTCTCCGGGTGCTCCGGTTTTCCCCGCCATCTCATTCCACCGTGCTCCATCTTCATTCCATGTATCATCAGTGTCACCGCCTGCGGTGCTGTAGTAGTAAAAGCGGGCGTTAAACACAACAACAACACAACTTTGCCGGCAGACAGTGTTTGTTTTAACTTCCGAGGCTTGTGCAATGCTGGATGTTTCCACTGATGGGGATTGTTGTTTGGTTTCCAGTGTTCTGTCGTGGTCCCAGCTCTCATCCCCAGTGACAATAGAGTTCAAGAATTCCTCACCATCAGTTTTGTAGGCCTGAAGAAATTCACGTGGTGTCTGTGGTCCTCCATAAGCATTCTTGGGACCTACCTTACACAAACCTTGGTTTACCTAAATGTTCTGTCACAATTTTGTGAATGCAGATCTTGCTGTCATCAGGGATCATCTCGCAGAGCTCCCGAACTGTCACCCTTCAATCTTTCAGCATTGCTTCTTCCACTTTTGTAATTGTTTCGTCTGAAACCAATGGCTGTCCAGAACGTTGCTCGTCATGGACATTTGTATGTCTTTTTTGAATTCTTTGCACAATTTGTACATGCATTGTACGCTCATATGCTGTTCTCCATACACTTCACACAGTTGGGAATGAATGTCCACGGGCACAGTCTTTTTTGTACAAAAAATGAATCACAGAGCGTAATTTGCACCTGGTGGGATAAGCGAGTGGAAGTTCCAACCCTAACTGCTGCCAAGCGAAGCCTGAGCATCACAGGTGTCTTGCCGGGAGGGGGGACTGGGAAAGGGAATTCCAAGCTACATGCCATTGTTGCCGGATCTCACATAAGTGTTCCTCAAGACTGCATGTCCTTGGGAACCTTATTTTACAGACAACCATTGTGTTATAGGATTAATGAATGCCCACTAGTGCCAATTATTGGGTTTATTTTGAGTACTAAGATCATTACTGCATTCGTCTTCATGCTTTGTATAGTGGCACTAGATTAAAATAAAGTTCATATTGTTGAAGTGTAAGTTCTTAATAATGTATTGTATAGCATGAAAACCAAATTTGTCATTGCTTCTTTTTGACCAGTTTTAACAGATGCCTCACATTAAATACTTTCTCTTCTCTTTCTGGTTCCCATTCTTAATATATTCTGGAATAACCTCAGTAACATAAATTTCAATTATCAAATTGACTTAGGTTTTGCTGCTGCTTGTTCTCGTCTGATCATGTGTGGCATTATCTTTCAGTTCCAATTGCTTTTTCTTGCTTTTGCTATCAGATAGTTGAGGCTTTAGTTTTAGTAAAGACAGTAGTGTGTGGCAGGTAATTAATATTATTGGCGATGTAGCGATGAGTCTTATTTTCAGGGCATTCAAGGGTCAGCGGATAATGATAGCAATAATTAATATACTTCCACTAAATGAGTTTTCCACCAATTCAACTTTATTGCGATGAAATTGTAATAACATAAATTATCTTCACACTTTTACAAATATTGATAAAATTAGGTCCCGAAACTATTCTATTCAAGATCTTTGTGATTTTTAGTATAAGTTAAATTCACACTTCTCTCCCAAATATTATGGAATATTTACGGTATGATCACACAAATATTGATGTGCGATATTTCAATAAACATCCTTCAGCAATACAAACCAATGTTATTGGTTGCCAATAATATTTTGTTATAATTAGCAGTGCCAGTATATGTCCGTCTTACTCAATGTATGCATCATTAGTCCCTATTGGGGTAATTGTTTATTCCTCTTAGTTATGTACCTAGCAACTGCTGCTTGTCGATTAGCTATTGTTATCAGTTTTAATGTATCGATCATAAGGGGTTACAGTCGACCCTGGGCATATTTGCTACAGTTTAAATAGGCTTGGGACACAAGTTGAGAAACATAACTTTGATATTTATATTGTATATGAAATTTACCGATATTATGTGGACACAACTTGACAGATTATATACTGATGTGAATCCTCTCATTAATTTGTTTGGACATATAATTCCTGCCACAAGTGTTTGCAGATTACATACTAGTCCATGGCAACGGCGGCGCCGTGGCCGAGCGGTTAGCGCGCTCGCCTACCACCTAGGCGGCCCGGGTTCTATCCCAGGGACCCGCATGTGGTATTCGTGGTGGACGAAGCGGCGTCAGGGCGGGTTTTCTCCGGGTGCTCCGGTTTCCCCCGCCATCTCATTCCACCGGTGCTCCATCTTCATGTATCATCAGTGTCACCGCCTGCGGTGCCGTAGTAGTAAAAGCGGGCGTTAAACACTACAACTAGTCCATGGCAAAGAATTTTTGTGAACAAAACTGTTTTAAACTCAGAATTTTAAAATATACATATTAGAGCTGATCAGCGAAGACTATTTTTTTCCAAACGTTTATTACTTCATTTCAATTTATACATTACAAATATTTTTGTATGTTAACAACTCTGTTAATTGCCAGTATCATATCATTGCTAAAAGTTCCTTATGCAGCAGTATTTTTTCTTACATGGCAATAAGTCCACTGATGTGGAGCACTTGGTTTTAAGCACATACAAAAACCATTGGTCTGGGCTAGGTACTAAAGCATTTCTGCAAACGTTTATGTACATTAATATGAAGTAGATAGAAGAATAATTTTTACTAACAATAGTGTGTTGAAGAATGGTAGAGAAAGTCATGTAAATGTTATACAGATTTTTCAAATTCAAATTGTTCCAGGTTGTCTAGATAAACGGAAAGTTTAATAATCTAAGGATGTTTTGAAATTCCACATTATAGTTGCTGGGCACGGTGGTTGGAGCCTAATTTGGAATTAACTCTGGTTTTAAACTTCTCCTGTGTGTATATTGATGTGTTTGGTTAAATTAATCATTAATGCTGCTCTACTTGTTATTCTTATACTGGCTTTTATATTCCTTTATTAGGCAGCACAATCAAAACAATTTGAGCAGACCTGATTGTAAAACCAAGACAGAATGGACTGGCTATCCATTCAAAACCAAATGCCATGAGTTTGAATCCCAGTGACTGCAGTCAAATGTGCCTGTGCCAAAGGATGGGGAGGGTCCAAATAAAACAACAGCTATGTTGGCATACTTAATGGGGTTACATTAACTGTAGTTGTAATGAATTTTTTACTTATTCTTCAACTAAAAAGAGGACTAAAAAGTTTACAACTTTGTTGTAAACATTTAATATTTTTACAATGTCAAATGGAAATAAATACAGTAGAGTCCCACTTATCCAAACTAATTGGGACTGACCCTTGTTCAGATTAGCGAAAATTTGGATTTGGTGGATTTTCATTAATAACATCATATTGACCTTAAGCATTTCTGTGTGTATTAAAATGATTAGAAAATTAGTACAGTATGCTATAACTTAGTTTACAACTACATCCTGAGGCTTGAAAATCAATTACTGTAATGTTTGAGAGCTAGAACTGGAACTTAAAAATTCAATGCCACAACTGGGATTTGAACCACAGACCTTCCGCTTACCGGGCGGCTGCTCTACCACTGAGCTATTGTGACAAACTGCCAGAATGACATTAAATTCTCAAACCAGTTCGTATTTCTCCTGGTAAACCACAAAGGCAGTCTCACATCAGAGACAAATTATCCCAATGGTGACTTACTATTGTAAGTACTTTATATCCCAGGATTAAATAACCTTCAGATGGTAATTATTATTTATTTATGCCAACAAACTTGCTGTTGGCATAAATAAATAATAATTACTGTAATGTTTTTATAAGCACTGTTGGTGTCTGCCTACCATGAGTAGGCAGGTAAAAGTCGAAATGGAAGTTGGTGTAACATTGCCTCTTAAAGTCGTTTCAGTGTGTTGTGTCAAAAGATTGCTGACTTCACTTCCTAAGTGTTGATTTGTTTTTTCCTTTTCTCGTTCACATAAACTAGCTGCATTCAAACTTTGTTACAAACATTGTTAGTAGGTCTGGGCCTTCCGTCTTTTAGTTTCTGTGCAGAGTCACTGTTTACTGCTGTAGCATTCATTTCATATTTTTCTGTGCTAATAAATATCTGGTTTTTCTTGGAAAAACTAGTTTAATCTTAATTTTTATTTTTTCCTGTTTTAAAATTCAAAACAAATTTGGTATAAATATTTGAGAGACAGAACTGAAACTTAAAAATTCAATGCCTACACATGGCTTGTGTGTTTAAAAACACCAACAGTAAGTTTGCTGGCATAAATAAATAATAATTGGTATAAATAAATAATAATTGGTATAAATATTTTTCCCAAGCTGTCTGGATTAGGCAGATTTTCATATTAGCATGGTTCGGGTTGGCGGGACTCCACTGTACCTGCATTTTATTTCTGAAGGCTAGGTAATATGAAATTAGAACAATTTAAAGCCTTGACAAAACACTTTAAATATGTTACAGGAGGCATCAAGGTATTTAAAATTATTTATTGGATTTGTTTAACTACACAAAAGGTCAAATCGTTTGGTTATATTACATTAGACTAGTACACCTTCCATGCTGTCTGAAGCTCTCAGTTGACTTGGTAGAAAGTTTGACAAGTGTATGTAAATTCAGGGCAGGTAGCCATGTTATGTTTATTTGTGAGCTGTATGAAACAGGCCCCTCTGATTTAAATGTTAGTCAGTAGGATCAGTTTATACTGTGCAATGATCACGTTCAGCACTTGTTTCTTTTGTATGTGATGTTATATAGGAACCCATAGAAATTAAGAAGAGTACTGGTATCCCAAGAAGTTTTATGGTTCCTGTAGAGGGACCAGGAGTCCCAGGAGCGATGATGACCCCAACTGGACAATTTGCTGTACCAGCCATTGATCAGTAAGTGCAAACGCTGTTGTTTGTGTAAGGTTATGGGGCATGCATCTCTCTCTCTCATTGATGGAAGAAAGCTTGGTTGCGGACATTTGGCAATGTTTATTTGCTGATATTAATACCTCTTTATAAGGAAATGCAGGCATATATGTAAATTTGTGTGTCCTGCAATGTGGCACTGTGGGTTGGGGCATAACGCTCAGCTTCTCTGCTTGGATTCGAACCCATGGCCAATATATAAGGCTGATCCACTATTATATCCCTATGTTTATTTCACTGCTATTCTATCAATAACAATGTAAGATCATTAATTCTACTGTTATATTATGCTCTATTTTATACCATTATGTAATTGTTATGTACTTGTTGTTCTAACCATGAATTAAGCGATGATGGCATATAGACTATACATTTCTGACTGTGCTTGGATGCATATGCTACAAACGTTTGTTTATCCCATTGTTTTAACCTGGGATGGTGTCGACAATGTGCATTTGATGCATGATGGGGCAGCTCGTTATTTTGTGTTGATTTCATGAGAATGCTTGACAATGCTTTTTCAGACTGCATTATTGGATGTTGTGGAAATGTTGAGTGTCCAGCAGGAAGTCCAGACTAAACCCCATTGGACTTTTTTCCTCTGGGGATATTTTAGGAGAAAGTTTGTGCTAGAAAACTGTCTGACTTGCACACTTTTGAAGCAATCATTAGGGAAGAGAGTTTGTCGTTACCAAACGGTACGTTGAAAAAGTCATCAGGAACATTGTACCCTGGCTGCAACGGTGTGCCCTAATGCTGGTGCCTACATTGAAATATAAAATGTTAAGGATCATAGTACATAATAGAATTGAAAGCCACCATGTAACATTGTTCATGAATGAATAATAAATAAAAATAGGGAAATAATTGTGGATCACCCTGTTATAGAACTAGTGTCTGCTCAGCATCTTCAGGGACATAGGTGGTGGGATGTAGGTTCAGTAAACCAACACTCTGTTTGAGATATATGTGATGTTGACCACATCATCTGCAGTTGCCTGTCTCTAACAGGCACAGATTGAATGGGTATGGCCTCTCAAGGCTGTCATATCCCGCAACACTTGTTATACTTTGTAAAATTTCTGTCTTTTTAAATAATTTATGATTGTTATTCCAGTTTTTTCTAGTTGCAGTCTCAATTTTCAAATGATAAAGCAATTATTGTATTCCATGGAAAAATTTGATATCAAGATAGTACAGGAAATACATGTTTTTAGATCTGATAAATATCAGACTTCATAATGCTGTTGAGTATTTTCGTAGGATGAAACATGAGGATTGTCAAGAAAATGCCCCACCCCAAACTATCCTTTACACGTAGGATTTGAAGCTTTCATGGTGATGATTATTAATAAGAGCTTCTTGGGTTATCAGCCATGCGATGTTGATAAACTTGCCCAAGCTTTCGGCCATGTTCACTTTAGAGCCAAAAGCTTGAGCAACCCTATCAACATCGCATGGCTGGTAACCCAGGAAGTGCTTATTAATATCCTTTACATGTAAATATTTCCTTACTTTTTATTTTCTTGAAAATGGCTTTTGACTAAAGTACAATATGTTTATGATCTTCTTTCTCGGAAGTGTTGAAAATAGGAATTAAATTCAAAGGTAAGTTGATTGACACTAAACAACATGTACTTTACAATTTCCTGGAACATATTTCGAAGGCCTATTTTACTCCATTATCAACTGGATATTGACTGGTTCTCCATTGTGTGGCTGGTGATGTTTCTTTGGAGATCTCCTCTGGTGGTGGTTCAAGGATCTTGCTGAACATATCTTTCTGGAGATGTCGAAATTAAACAATCTGTTAGAAAAAGGATATCAACATACTAAGATAAGTGAAGTTTTTAGTTTCTAATTTGTTCTTATTTTAGAATCTGTTTCTGTTTTTCAAAATGAAGGTTGTTCCCATGTGTACAGCTCTTATTTTCTCATTGTGTTGTCTACAGAAAATCAACACAGACAATTAATGTAAAAGCCATTGGTTACAATCAAAGAGATTACAAACAGGCAATCTTCAATAGTTTAACACATAGACTGGTGAACATCCCTCTTCCAACAGAAGAATACAAAACAGAATATAACAAAGTAATTGAAATAGCACAAAGAAATGGCTTCCTCAAATCATTAGTGAATAAAAAAGTGAAACTTGGAAAACAAAGAAGTTGTTAAAAGAAACTACAACACTCACAGCAACCAAAACAAAAATGACATTAAAAAATTCACCTACCATCCACAAATACAAAAAATTTTCAAACGACATATTCAGCAAGCACCAGTGAACCATTACTCCATAAAAAATGTACCCACTCAATAAAAAATCTGGTATATACCAAAGTGAATGCAGTGGCTGTAATCAAGTTTGTATAGGAAAAACCAAAAGAAATTTGAAGATCCAAGGAATACTTCAGAAACATAAAAAACAAACAGGCAAATCAGCAGTTGCCACCCACTCTTGGACATTCACAACATAAATCCAGAACCAAAATTTCTCAAACACATAATGGGAAAACAAGAGCTGTCTGCACGGGAACAAATTTTCATTTTGAAAAATAGAAACTGAGTGTTTAATTTCGACATCCCCCAGAAAGATATCTTGAGCAAGTTCTTTGAACCATCACCAGAGGAGACCTCAGAAAAAGCATTGCCAGCCATACCATAGAGAACTAGTCACGTCCTGTTGATAAATGAGGAAAATAGGCCTCCGAAACATGTTCCGGGAAATTATAAAGTAAGTGTTGTGTAGTGTTATTGACTTAGGTTTGAATTCAAATATCTTCCTTTCATAGAAGTGTGGCGGGGATTTATTCTAAATGATGGTTATCGCATATAGCGTGAATATAGCAGCAAATGGAGCACTGTTCTTGCTAAAAGGTGGAAAGTTTGTTAGAGCAGACGCCACTCTTTTCTGCAGGGGAGGTGGTCGTAGAATGGAATGCATAAACCAACGCACTTTTATTATAAACACATTTATTCGTTCATCTACACTTCTTTTCACAAAGCAATTAGTTAACAACTCTTAAAATTGGATAGCGTCCATGCTGGCTAGAAGTTTGGATATATAGCAGCAAATGGAGCACTGTTCTTGCTAAAAGGTGGAAAGTTTGTTAGAGCAGACGCCACTCTTTTCTGCAGGGGAGGTGGTCGTAGAATGGAATGCATAAACCAACGCACTTTTATTATAAACACATTTATTCGTTCATCTACACTTCTTTTCACAAAGCAATTAGTTAACAACTCTTAAAATTGGATAGCGTCCATGCTGGCTAGAAGTTTGGATATAATTCACATATTCACACGCCGTCAACAATTATACGTCCTTACACTTTGAAGTCACAGACGCTAATGAAAGTAGTTTCTGAGCGTCTCTATGACGCAACACCGCCATTCTTGTGTATTCATCCGCGCAACAGTTCTCATTGGTCGAACTCAAACAGTTGAGAAGACATTGTCTATTTTGAGTATTATCATGAGACAGAATATTGACTAATAGAAGATTGTTCATGTAAATATTTTTGTAAGAGTGTGTAAATTTTTAATTCTTTTAATTTGGGTGTATCAGGGACTTATTTCTTTTGATAATACTCAAAATAGACAATGTCTTCTCAACTGTTTGAGTTCGACCAATGAGAACTGTTGCGCGGATGAATACACAAGAATGGCGGTGTTGCGTCATAGAGACGCTCAGAAACTACTTTCATTAGCGTCTGTGACTTCAAAGTGTAAGGACGTATAATTGTTGACGGCGTGTGAATATGTGAATTATATCCAAACTTCTAGCCAGCATGGACGCTTATAATAAACACATTTATTCGTTCATCTACACTTCTTTTCACAAAGCAATTAGTTAACAACTCTTAAAATTGGATAGCGTCCATGCTGGCTAGAAGTTTGGATATAATTCACATATTCACACGCCGTCAACAATTATACGTCCTTACACTTTGAAGTCACAGACGCTAATGAAAGTAGTTTCTGAGCGTCTCTATGACGCAACACCGCCATTCTTGTGTATTCATCCGCGCAACAGTTCTCATTGGTCGAACTCAAACAGTTGAGAAGACATTGTCTATTTTGAGTATTATCAAAAGAAATAAGTCCCTGATACACCCAAATTAAAAGAATTAAAAATTTACACACTCTTACAAAAATATTTACATGAACAATCTTCTATTAGTCAATATTCTGTCTCATATGCCCCTTGTTTTGTTTTTCAAATTGTCACCTTATTTACAATCTTGAAACACAACACAATACTTCTCCCTACTTCTATGATTCAATCACTTTGTACAATATATATTTTTTTTTTTTTTTCTTTACAGTCTTCTTCACTGTTTGTCTTTGTCCTTTGTTTTGACATAATACAACATGTCTTTATAAGTTTCACATATTCGGTTACTACACAATGCATTCGGTTATTATACAATACATATCCAGTTATTGCACAACATATTTAGTTATTACACAATATGTCCAATTATTATGTAATACATATTCAGTCCTTGTACAATATATCCTGCTATCATACCATATATGTTATTATACAACACACCTTCTGTCATTATACAATACATATTCAGTTGTTGTACAACACATTTGATTACTACACAACATGTCCAATTATTACACAATACATATTCAGTTATTGTACAATATATGCTGCTATCATACCACATATGTGTTCTGTTATTATGCAATACATATTCAGTCATTACACAATACACATTCAGTTTTTGCATAATGCATTTAGTTATCACTCAATATATTCAGTTATTACACAATATATCCAGTTATCATACAATACATATTCAGTTATTGTACAACATATATTCAGTTCTTATACAACACATACTCAGTTATTGTACATTTGACATTGACACAAATATAATTTAAATGTATCATGTGGTTTTTTGGCTTGTATTCATTGCTATGAGGAGAGAAAAACAGGATACAAATTTTGAGCTAATGATTTTGATCATATTTATGGCAATACTTTATTCAGTTCTTTGCCTTCTTTGTCTTATAAACTTATGTATAGGCAGGTTGTTGAGTCGGTTCTTAAACTCTGATGTTACTAATGATACTAACTTTCTTGATTGGGTTATTATTCATTGTTGTTTGGTTCAACATTTCTTCGAGCTTATCATTGGCTATATTCATCTTAATTCATGGGCATTGTTTTTCTGGTTATGGTTTTCCTCACTTCACTAATTGTCATTTCTTTGTCTCTTATTTTTATAAGAGAAAACTTCTATACTTACAATTATTCTGTAATTGTATTATTTTTCTTCTCAATTTACCCTCGACATCTTTGTGTCGAAATATTATATCTTTTTCATCATAATTGATTCATTTTTATTTTTGTCCCTGACATCCTTATGTCAAAAACATATTATCTTCCGTCGCTATGATTCATTTATTTAATGACAATCAGTGTCCTCATCTGTCTTTGTTGACAATGCTCTTTGTGGTCGATATAGCCAATGACTATGTTGATTTTCTTCCTTGTTGTAATCCTATTCTGAACATAACTTCCTATAAGTAACCCATCAAAATTGTTATCTTCTTTCATCTCCATTATTCCTGCCTTACACGTTTGTTGACAAAGACTATTTGGTCCTTTCTTTGTATGGCTTCAATTTATTTTTATGGTATCTTCCTACCAACTTGCCATTTGTATTCTGCAGCTCATACGTGTGGTCATCCAGCTGTTTTGTTATGACCAGTGGTCCAGTATACAATAGTTCCATCTTTCCAGATCTCTTCTCAGATGCCTTGGATGCTTTGTGGCTTTTTAAGAGCACCTTTTCTCCAATTTGTGGGGACCATTTCCTGACGAATCTTTTCACCTTGTTCCTCCCTTTTTCAGCCTTCTGTTGTAATCTTCTGAATGCCAATTGACATTTCTCTTTCTCTGATAATTCTCTTTGGGCAGCCATGGTAGTGTCAATGTCAATTGCTAATTTTCTTGGTTTCGTGTTGGTCATTAGCTCGATAGGTGCGAACTTGGTCGTGGGGTTCACCGAATGGTTAATCACCTCCTCTATATATTCGCATTTTTCCGTCCAGGAAGTGTGGTCTCTGTGGCAGAGCAAACGAAAATAAATACTAATATCCCTCATGATTCTCTCGGTCGGGTTTCCCTGGGGGTAATATGCTGAGGAATAGTACAATTTTACTCCTAATGTTTCTAAGGTGTTCTGAAACAACTTGCTCTTATGCATGGTCGCATTGTCCGATAGAAGACATTTTATTCTCCCATATTTTGGGATGTAGTCCTTGACGATTTTATCTAGGCATGTTCTGCTTCTGATGTTCTTAATGGGGTATATTTTGGTGAATTTTGTGAAAACATCAAACATGACAAATATGTATCTGTTTCCATCTTTACCCCTTGGCAATTCTCCATGCTCGTCAATACACACCAATGCATTTTTCTCGTTCCTCACGATGGATTGTGGGATGACATCGTACTTTACATTAATTGGCTTGGCCTTTTGGCATAGGTCGCATGAGGAAATTAACTTCCTGACCTTCTTGCCAAGATGTTTAATGTACAATACCTCCTCGATGGCAAGCATTGTCCTCTCAGTACCGGAGTGAAGCATCGAGTGGTGGAATGCTAAAATGACCCTGTCCTGTAAGGAATTTGGTACCATCATTTTCCATTTCCTTACGTCGCGACCATGCAATTTAAATAGGATGTTCCTAAATTTGCCTATCTTGGCATCCAATCTTGGTATTATGTCTGGAGCCTTGTCGAATAGCCTCTTCAATTCAGGGTCTTCTTGTTGTAGCTTTGCTATGTTCTTGAAGTCTTGCAAGATCTCGTTGTTTTCTTTGCTACTTATCTGCATAATTTTGATCTCATGGTGCGGACTGTATATCGTCTCGGGTATGTGACTCTCCGACCTCAATCTTGACAATAAGTCACTGAAGATGTTCTCCTTCCCCGGGATATGTTTGACCTCTATGTCGTATGACATGATCTCATGTATGTACCTTGAGATTTTGGAGTTGGTCAGCTTGCATTTTTGAATGAAGGACAGGCTTACGTGATCTGTATATATAATTATTTTATAGAGATATATATATTGTCTGAACTTTTGCAACGCAAAATGGATTGCACCTATTTCCAGTTCGGTTATGCAGGCATTGGCTTCTATTTTATTTAAAAACCTAGAAGCTGTGGCAATCACATGTTTGTTGCCATCTGCATCTTCTTGTGCTAATATCGCACCATATGAGTGCGCACTAGCATCAGTGTATACTAGAAAAGGTGAATTCGGATCCGGTCGTTCCAGGAGAATACTGTGCTTGAAAAGTTCTTTGATATTCTCAAAGGCCACCTGGTGTTCAGCATTCCATTCCCACTTAGTATCTTTTTTCAACAGTGCTCTAAGGGGTACCAATTCCTTAGCGTAGTTGACCACGAATTTCGACTGGTACTGTAAAATGCCCAGAAACCTCCTCAACTGTTTTAAGTTACGTGGGGGTGGTATATGTTCTATGGCCTTGACCCTCTCCGGATTAGGTTGTATACCATCAGGTGTTATGATGTGGCCCAGAAATTCAGCCTCTTTGACGAAAAATTCACACTTTTCTAAATTTAGGGTCATGTTGCTTTCCTGGAACCTGGATAATACATAATCTATGTGATGTAAGTGCGACTCGGGATTCTCACTGTATATTAAAAAGTCGTCTACATATTGCGTCACAAAAGTCTCGATGGTATCTCCAAAAACTTTGTCTAGAGCTCTCAGTAGTGCACTGCTACTGGTCGATAGTCCAAAGGCACATTTTGAAAATTGGTATACCTTTCCCTTGTGTAAGAAACAGGTATATTTCCTGACATCTGGATGAAGAGGAATTTGCCAGAATGATGCTGTCAAGTCAAGACTAGTGAAATGTTGACCTCCTTTCAATTTCGATATTAGTTGGTCTACCCCCTCAGGCCTGTAGTGATCCGGCAAGGTATGTGTGTTTATCTTCCTTGCGTCGATGGTCATCCTCAATTTTCCCCCTTTCTTATGGACCCATACTACTGGATTCACATAACATGAGTCCGACGGCTCTATTATTCCGTCCGCTAACATCTTCTGGATTACTCTGTCAGCTTCCTCCCTGATGGAGTTGGGGATGGGCCTGGATTTATGTGAATAGGGGGTTATATCTGTTACTGTGAAAGTATGTACGTACTTGTTACACGTACCTGGCTTTTTATCGAAAACTTTTCTGTTTTTAACCAATATTTTCCTAAGTTGGCTTCTTTCCTCTTCAGAGATGCCATGTGCCCCCCAGACCTTCTCATCGATTAGCTGTAACATCGATTCTTCTCCATCTGTTGGTAGTGGTTCAGGTTGGTAGTTGTCCCAGGCAACATACTCGTCTTCTGTGCAGATCCAATGGCTGCAAACGTTAGTTTCTTCATCGCTCGTCCAACCTGTTTTCTTCTTATTTACCCTTAGGTCTACCAACCTATTCTCGTGGACATTGATGTTCTCCACAAAGAATTGTTCGTCCGGATGGATCCCTGTCTGGTCTGGTTCCTCCTGGCATGTTTCTTCCTCCAGGAACTTCGCAGTGCATTCTGAGGCTCCTTCCTTAATGATAAATTCATGTAGGTCATAGTTAATTACCGACCTCCAAAGGTTAAGCAAATCACTGCCAATGATTAGGGTGGCTGTTAATCTTGGTATTACTAGGGCAATAAAATCGAATTTCCAACTTCCGATTTCAATTACCAGCCTTACCTGGTATTTAACATGTTCCTTCTTCTTGCCAATTGCTGTGCTGCAATATACTCCACACACAGGCAAGAATTCAGCATTTCTTTTAGTTATCAGTTCTTGGAACAGCTGTTCGTCACATACTGATGTGCTGGCTCCTGTATCAATCATCGCTGGCAATTCGATACCCCATACCTTCAGCCTAATCATTGGTGGATTGGTTATCTCCTTTCTTTCACTCGCCTGTCTTCTCAAGGTACCTACATTATATTGGTCAATATCGCCCCTACTGCCACACAGGTCAACTTCCGGGACACAAAGTTGACTTGTACTCAGTTTTCCTGGACGTTGGAGGTGATCGTCGTTTCTGTGTTCTGTGCAGTATCGGTCCTATCCGGCATATTTTCATTCTGTTCCTGTTGTCTTACGTTGTCGGTGTTCCCTTGGTTTCTGCCCCTTTGACGTGAACCCCTATTGTACGACGGCCTATGGCTGTTCATGTATTCCCTACAGAATCGTATATGATTCACTTGATGGGTGCGGTCTCCTGGTCTTCCACGATCATATCTATGTGTTCTGTATCTTGATTCACCCCTCGGTATCGTGTCGTGGTACCGCTGTCTTGTGTTCTCCATCCTCTCGCCATGATTATGTGGTTGTGGGAAATGGTGTGCCCCTCTCCCCCTTTCATGGGTGCTCCTAGTATTTGTATGTTCTCCTTCGCTCTGGTTGTTCGTAGCCGTGTTCCGGTTTAGGATGGGTGAGTTTGGGTGACCGTTCCTATGTCTATGCTCATTAGGCCGACCATTTTGTGTTTCGAAGGCTGTCAGCAGTTCTATCATATCTGCAAAATCTACCGGCCTTGCAACAATTAATCCTGTTCTCACTGTGTCTGGGAAATGTCTCGTTATGCTGGCAATTAGTTCTGCCTCCGACAAGTTGGGGTCTAATAGCTTTCCTTTGTTGGCTACTTTCATAAAATAGTCGACTAATGACAACCCTTTGGCTGGATCGTATCTACCTGTCGCTAGCTCTACTCTAGTTTGGTTTTGTTTAGCTGGGCCCCAATATCTTGATAGGAATAAATTTCTGAATGAGCTATAAGACTCGTGACCAGCTAGTGTTAACCTGAGCCATTCTAATGCCTTGTTTTTTAAGCTTTTCTTTACTATCATCATCCTAAGCTCGTTTGGTATCCTTTTCACTTTAAAGTATTCTTCCATCTCTTTAACAAAGAGTTTTGGATCGTCTCCCTTCTCCTCGTCAAATGTAGGTGGTGTGATTTCATGTAATATGCTGTTGGTGTAACATGTGTTATGTGTTGTGTCATTGTTTGGTTGTGAACCTCTTTCTCTGTATGGTGAGTCAACATTTTGTACATTACTCAAGTAACTCTCATCTTGTACATTACTTACATCTAAATCATCTTGTCTTTGTAATGCCTTCACAACATCATTTACATTAGCCAAATTTTCTTTCCCTTTTTTCATTTCTTCACAAATTGATTTTAAATCATTCTTTATTTCTAAGTGGCTTTGTTTCATATCATTTATAGCATCCTGTTGTGAAGGCATCACATCATTCATTGTCTTAATTTTAGGAATTACAATTTGTTCTACAGTTTCATTAATAATGTCTTTCTTTACTACCTCAATCTCTTTCCTTAATTCCTCAGTTATTTCTGCTTTTACATTTGTTATTTTACAGTCTACACTTGTATTACATTCTGTTATTTCATCCCTACATCTAGCAATTTCTTCTTCCAACACTATTTTATTCTCTTTCATCTCTGATTCTATCTTTCCCATCCTATCTCCTACCATTTCTATCCTAGCTTCTAAGGCTTCCTTTGTTTCATTTAAGTTTTTGTGAACTAATTTTAAATTAGTTTCCATTACTTTCATATTTTCTTTACACTCCTGTCTTCCTAATTCTATTTTCTGTTCTAGGTTCTGTCTACCTAATTCCATTTGTTGTTCTAAGTTCTGTCTACTTAATTCCATTTGCTGTTCTAAGTTCTGTCTACCTAATTCCATTTTCTGTTCTAAGTTCTGTCTACCTAATTCCATTTTCTGTTCTAAGTCTTTTCTCACTTCCTCCATTTTCTGACCTATCTCTTCCTTATTCTGTTCCAGTTTCTGACCTAAACTTTGACTTAAACTTTGTTCTATATCCTGTTTTAATTCTGCATTATTTTGCTCCATTTTCTGACCTAATTCTACCTTGTTTTGTTCCAGTTTTTGTTCTATACTCTGACCTAAACTTTGTTCCAGTCTTTCAAACATCATCATCATTAACCTTTGGTCTTTGCTTATTTCCGCCTGTTCCTCACTCTCTAATCCTATCTGATAACTAGGCCTATCTGCCCCTTCCCCCACTCCTGTTTCTATCTCTTTTCGCGACATCTTAATTCCTTTATCTAATTCACTTAATGTTGAAAGTCCTGTTACTTTGCCGTTTCTTAATAACATGGAAATCAAATGTACGTAAAAAAAAAATAAAAAGTTTTGATCCTACTTTCTTTTCTGCTGGTTCTTCGTCCGGCTATTTACGTCTCCTGGGTAGTTGGCTTCGCTAGATGATCTCCGGTGTTTTTCCCACGTTGATTCTCCGTGTATCGATGTTTTGTTGATATCAGACGATGGTCTAATGGCGTCTTTTTCCTGTACGATGAGATAGCGTCCTTTTGATATTAGCACTTTATTCTCGTAATTTTGCATTCCATTCTAAATTCGCGCTCCACGTTGGGCAAGCCATTTGTGGCGGGGATTTATTCTAAATGATGGTTATCGCATATAGCGTGAATATAGCAGCAAATGGAGCACTGTTCTTGCTAAAAGGTGGAAAGTTTGTTAGAGCAGACGCCACTCTTTTCTGCAGGGGAGGTGGTCGTAGAATGGAATGCATAAACCAACGCACTTTTATTATAAACACATTTATTCGTTCATCTACACTTCTTTTCACAAAGCAATTAGTTAACAACTCTTAAAATTGGATAGCGTCCATGCTGGCTAGAAGTTTGGATATAATTCACATATTCACACGCCGTCAACAATTATATGTCCTTACACTTTGAAGTCACAGACGCTAATGAAAGTAGTTTCTGAGCGTCTCTATGACGCAACACCGCCATTCTTGTGTATTCATCCGCGCAACAGTTCTCATTGGTCGAACTCAAACAGTTGAGAAGACATTGTCTATTTTGAGTATTATCAAAAGAAATAAGTCCCTGATACACCCAAATTAAAAGAATTAAAAATTTACACACTCTTACAAAAATATTTACATGAACAATCTTCTATTAGTCAATATTCTGTCTCAGAAGTTTGAAAACAGTAGCTAATAGTTACAATCCAAGAAGCCACAAACAAGCAATTTTCAATAGTTTAACACATAGATTGGTGAACATCCCTCTTCCAACAGAAGAATACAAAACAGAATATAACAAAGTAATTGAAATAGCACAAAGAAATGACTTCCTCAAATCATTAGTGAATAAAAAAGTGAAACTTGCGAAAACAAAGAAGTTGTTAAAAGAAACTACAACACTCACAGCAACCAAAACAAAAATGACATTAAAAAATTCACATATCATCCATGGGCCTTTGATAAATTTAAAAAGGTGTTCAAGGAATACAACATTGAGCTAGCAGCAGTAAACCATTACTCCATAAAAAACCTACTACTTTCAAACATCAAAGATGCTATTCCATCTAACAAAAAATCTGGCATATACCAAATTGAATGCAGTGATTGTAATGAAATATACATAGGAAAAACCAAAAGAAATTTAGAAATTAGATCCAAGGAACACGTTAGAAACATTAAGAGTAAACAATTAGAAAAATCAGCAATTGCATTTCACTTTTGGACAAAAAATCATGACATAAAGCTAGAACCCAAACTTCTTAAACATAACCGGAAAACAAGAACTGTCCACATGGGAACAAATATTTTAAAAAATAGAAACCGAGTATTTAATTTCGATATTCCTCAGAGAGACATTTTCAGTAAGTTCATTGAACCGCCACCAGAAGAAACACCAGAAGAAGCATCACCATCTGCACCATCAAACACCATGGAAATCCAGTTATTGTCCGGTTGATAATGGAGGAAAGTTATCTTCGAAACACGTCCTGGAAAAATATGTTGTAAGTGTTGTTCAGTGTTATTAATTAACTCACCTTTTAAATTAAATTGAATTCAAATGTTTGAGATACATCACAGAATGTATGAGGGTCCTTCAATAAATAACTGAGCTAATTTAATTGTATTTAAATAAACCGCCCTGGAGCGCCATGGTTGCTAGTGGTGGAAAGGTGAATCCTTCTCTAGCAGTACTGTGAGTGCCAGTCATGCAGAGTGAATCAGTTGGGAGTTAGAGCCCGATACGTGAGGTCGTGTTTACTGCACCCACCATGGAACTGAAATTCCAGCAACGCACATCAATAAGGTTTTGTGTTCTGTTAGACAAAACTCCTACAGAAACCTTTGAAATGGTGCAGCAAGCATACAAGGACCAAGCTTTAGGCAAAACACAAGTCTTTGAGTGGTATAAACATTTCAAAGGGGGTCATGAAGACTTTCAAGATTCTCAGCGCCCTGGAAGGCCCGTTACAGCAAAAACGGAAATCAACATTAACACAATTGACGTAATTGTGTGAGAAGATCGTCGCATAACAATTTCGAAAGTTGCAGACATAATGCATTTGTCTGTTGGAACTGTAGACGACATAATTTGCAATGATCTTGGCTATCGAAAAGTTGCAGCAAAATGGGTACCACACATGCTGAAGGACGAATAAAAGGCTCACCGCGTCATGACGTGTCAACAATGGCTCGGAAGGTTATGATGGGAGCCAGACTTTCTGAATAGGGTCATCACTTGTGACGAGAGTTGGTTACACCATTACGACCCGTTAACAAAACAGGAGAGTTCACAGTGGAAACATTTGATCCCTAGGCCTAAGAAAGCATAAGTTCAGAAAATTGCAGGAAAGGTCATGCATCTCGTATTTTTTGACAAACAGGGCATTCTGTATGATCATATAACTAATCAACGCACAATAACTGCTGCTTACAATTGTGACATACTGAAGGGGCCACTGAAGAAAAAATTGCCTTAAAGCGATCAGATCTCACAAGGAGAGGATGGATCTTGCATCAAGATAATGCCCCTGCTCATCGAGCTTGCGCAACTCAAGATGTTATCGCAGAAATGGACATTGAGATCATGCTTCATCCACCTTATTCTCCGGATCTCACACCATGCGATTTTCACCTCTTCCCCAATGTGAAACAGGAGCTTCGTGGTCACCATTTTCAAAGTGATAAGGAGTTGAACAATGTTGTCATGGGTATCCTGAACAGAAATGCAACTCTAGTTGCTACTGGCTGAGGATGTGGACGTAACCTCCACGAAAGCGCTCCTGTTTATCTACAACTACAAGTAAGTGATTGTCTACCTGAATATATAAAAGCAACTAAAAACCTTCACAAGAGAGAGGATGTTTGCACTGAGATCAACGTTTCGTAGACACATTCTATACCTTGCACTGTACAATGCACTGGTGCATACACCCTTAAAGGCCCTGGTTTACTGTGAAAGAATAGGCTGTCCACTCAATGCCTCTAGACACCTTTGGTGAATATCACCATTTATATAAAAGTCTGACAGATTTTCCCTGGCTTTAATACCTGCACCTCCTGATTGTTGATATTTTAGCATTTTCGAGTGGAAGTAATTTCTCAAATATTTTTAGTCTTTTTTATGCGGTCTCATGTGTAATGTATTGTTTAGATTGAAAACCTTTGAATAAAGGTTGCAGCTCAATTCTCCAAACCAGCTAAAACTTTGTTAGCTAAAAGAAATATGAATAATTTATTACAAATTAGCACAAATATATGAGTGCATACACTTATTTTTAAGGACACAAACATTATGGAATACAGGGCATTGATAGAAATGCTATTAGTGTTTATAGACCTCTATTCATAGGTTGTGTAGTATAATGGTTGATGCTCTTGTATGCATCACTCGGAGATGATTAATTTTTTATCTACAATATTAAGCCTTATATTGGTTATGTGTATTGTTAATTATTTGCAACTTCATTAAAGGGCATAGCATAATCTATATATTAAATTTATGACCATGGATGGAGATTCTAAAATAAAAACAAATTAGAAACTAAAAACTTCACTTATCTTAGTATGTTGATATCCTTTTTCTATTTTTCTGACCCAGGGGTTTCAAGCTATATCCAGCTCATTCTCAAAGTCATATAAACAAAAACGTTGCCAAGCTACAATCTTTTATTTTTGTGAAAAACAATTATTCATATTCAATTTTTTATTTACCAATCTCTGAAAACAAAAATTTAAAAATGCAATCCATAGATGGCAATTCAAAGTTCATGACATGGTTCCTGTTTTTTAAAATTATCCATCATAGTTAAAATGGTAATTGTAGCCAGGAACAAATGCTTCAAACCAAATAAGTTAAATTAAGTAAAAATTGAAGCTATTAACAGTGAAGCAACAAGATTCTAAAATAAGAACAAATTAGAAACTAAAAACTTCACTTATCTTAGTATGTTGATATCCTTTTTCTATTTTTCTGACCCAGGGGTTTCAAGCTATATCCAGCTCATTCTCAAAGTCATATAAACAAAAACGTTGCCAAGCTACAATCTTTTATTTTTGTGAAAAACAATTATTCATATTCAATTTTTTATTTACCAATCTCTGAAAACAAAAATTTAAAAATGCAATCCATAGATGGCAATTCAAAGTTCATGACATGGTTCCTGTTTTTTAAAATTATCCATCATAGTTAAAATGGTAATTGTAGCCAGGAACAAATGCTTCAAACCAAATAAGTTAAATTAAGTAAAAATTGAAGCTATTAACAGTGAAGCAACAAGATTCTAAAATAAGAACAAATTAGAAACTAAAAACTTCACTTATCTTAGTATGTTGATATCCTTTTTCTATTTTTCTGACCCAGGGGTTTCAAGCTATATCCAGGATATCAACATACTAAGATAAGTGAAGTTTTTAGTTTCTAATTTGTTCTTATTTTAGAATCTTGTTGCTTCACTGTTAATAGCTTCAATTTTTACTTAATTTAACTTATTTGGTTTGAAGCATTTGTTCCTGGCTACAATTACCATTTTAACTATGATGGATAATTTTAAAAAACAGGAACCATGTCATGAACTTTGAATTGCCATCTATGGATTGCATTTTTAAATTTTTGTTTTCAGAGATTGGTAAATAAAAAATTGAATATGAATAATTGTTTTTCACAAAAATAAAAGATTGTAGCTTGGCAACGTTTTTGTTTATATGACTTTGAGAATGAGCTGGATATAGCTTGAAACCCCTGGGTCAGAAAAATAGAAAAAGGATATCAACATACTAAGATAAGTGAAGTTTTTAGTTTCTAATTTGTTCTTATTTTAGAATCTTGTTGCTTCACTGTTAATAGCTTCAATTTTTACTTAATTTAATGGATGGAGATGTTTCAAAACATCTCAATGTCAGTTGGCATGTGACCAAAAATTCCAGGTGTATTTCAGTTACTCAGCTTTTTTAAGTTACTTTTGTAAATTAAAACAATACAAAGCTACCACCAAAAGTAAATAGGATGTTGAGTTGTTCTGGGTGACTCAGTTGGCAAGACGCTGGCCTACTGATCCCAACGTCAAGGGTTCAAACCTAGCCAGCCTCGTCAAGGATTCAAACCTATGGTTTTTAAGTGTGTGCTTTAAAACAACAGCCTCATGTCAGTAGATTTACTGACATGTAAAGGAACTTCTGCATGACAAAATTTTGGCACACTGGTGGTGTGATATGGTCCTGGCAATAGAGACCATCGTTAACAAATTAACATTAGATATTATTAAGTAGAATGTTGGGAATCTCATAGACTTATGCTGGGTTGCAAGAACACATTTATGGGTTTTGTTAGTGCTAAAGTGCTCATTGGCCTCCAAAATGAGTTGCAAGAACAATCTACAATGCTGTTGGAATGTTAATGGACCCTTTAAACTATAGGTCGAATCTTGGACCTATAAACTGTTAGTGGATTGCCACCATTATTACTTCATCATATGGTTGCCTCTTTTTCATAGATCATCCTCAGATACAAGTAAATAAAAACGATTGCTGTATGCGTTATTGCCGATTGATATGTGTATAGATATGTAGTTTTATCCTGGAAAGTGTTGTATTTCTACATAATCATCTGACAAAGGGGTTATATTCAATTTAATTGAATTTCTACCAAGACCAAGGAGTTTTAGATAGAGGTCCAATCCTTATTCCTTTTTAGGAACATGACAACATAGAATTTAAAGTTTGTTATCATGCAGTAGGAGCTTTTTCAGAATGTGATAGGAGATTATATTAATGTCCAGTGTATAGAATAAGACAGATGAGCCTCAGCATTGTATGAATGAGTACATACATAAATATGCCTTAAAGCAATTCTTTACAAACTGTGAGGCAAGGTGGCTTATGATATTAGTAATTTTTCCAATGTTATCAGTGCTATAGTCTGCAGTCGCACAAAAAATTCAAAGCCTGCCAGAAAGCGAAATATTCAGAAACAGGACAGGTTGCTTTTCTAATAAAGTCCAAGCAGTCTGAAGCGAATCTGAGGACAGTTGTACATTGGCAACATCCTTATTCAATTTGTGTGTAACAGTGTCTGAAATTAATGCTGACAATATGTTCTCTTTCAGAGAAAATGTTACTTCTATTCCTTTTGTTCTCCATTTTGACTTGCAGAAAATGTGAAATGACTTTGTCAACAAAATCAGAAGTACAATCTGATTTGTTTGAAAATTTGAAGTTGTTTGTTGCAGCGATATGCTGAGCTCACTGGACAAAAAATTAAGTCACCCTATTGTGCATGCACAGATGAATTATTAAGCCTTTACCAATGGTGCAGCGATCGAGTGCACTGCCTCTATGTGAGCATAAGACAGTAGTGATTAGTGGGACATTTATGTTTTAAGCAGAATATGTAAACATAGGTACACAAAATGAATTTAGTAATATGCACTGTTTGGGACCATCTCTTGGTTTCTTATCATCTTATGGTGGTCTTAATGGGCGTGAAGGATAACTACTGACCAGTGAACTGTTGGACAGTTGCAGTATGGGGCTAGAGGCAAGGTGCTGTAATGAGGACAAGGAAAGATGGGGGTGGGGGAAGAGTAAATGCAACTGGCCTGGTATGCGGAAGGTCTGTGGTTCAAATCCCAGTTGTGGCATTGAATTTTTAAGTTCCAGTTCTACTTCTCAAACTTTGCCCACACACGGCTTGTGTGTTTAAAAACACCAACAGTAAGTTTGTTGGCATAAATAAATAATAACATTTCTGTGAATTTGCACAGTTTCTGAAATTTGTTGAACTGTGTTATCAGCTTGCCATAGACCAATAATCTGGCCATGTGTAGCTTCTGATGTATACGGCATGCTGTGAATCTCACAACAGTTAACCTTGGCGAGTAACGATTTACTGTGCTACCAGAAAAAAAATCGAAACTTTCCTTTCAGGCCGACATCATTGGTTATAACTAGCATGAATAGTGTTGTCATAGCAGAGGGGTAACAATTACTGAGGGACCAAAAAAAATCAATACTTTCCTTTCAGGCCAACGTGTCATTGGTTATAACTAGGGCCCAGATTCTTAGTTTTTTAACTATTTTATTCCTTGATAGTTAACTGCCGTGGTTTAATTTAATTATCTGTTTCAGGATCATCGAAGCCAAATGCTCAAATCTTATAAAACCTAAAAATGGCTAAAAGAGACTTAAAAACCTAAAAGAGGCTAAATCTCCTATTTATTTTAAAATGGAAAAAATCAGCTATCAACGAAAAAAACTATTTTAAAATGGTAAAACGAAATATTTATGAAATTATGAATTGACTTTGTTACACCTTTGCTATTTATTTTCACTTTGTAAGCTTAAGAGGAGTAGTGACAACAATAGAAGTGTCAACTGACTTGTATTTAGCTGTGTTGGAGCAAGCTCCGTATTGTTGCAAGCAAGAAATGCGGGGGATTGTTGTCGAAGGGAAAGGAGTCGTTAGGAGAACCCGCCATAAACTCAAGTCAATCAGTTTAAAAACAGTATCCGTTGTGTTCCGTCGACTACTGCATATTGTTAATGCATACAATTACTACATCGTTAGAAGTTAATTTTCGTTAGATTAAGCAGGTAATTTAAGGAGCCAGTGTCATGCCTAAAGTCAGCTCATCTCGAAGTTGGCTGATTCCTCAGTGGACAGGTAACGATCCGAACTTCACTACATATTGCAAAGTAATATTTTGACAAAACTGCCAAAAGCAGATAAGGATTAAACATACCTGTTCTAGTGCATATAGCGTAAAACTAAGTATATTTACGTATTTTCCAGGTGCCCTCTGACCTAAAATCACATTTTGAGTAGCATAAAGGATCTGCGGGACATATCAGCAACATTGCTATAAAAAAGGACAATTAATTTTCCGTCGCACCAACCTCTAATTTCTAGTTTTCCTGGCTTTTCAGCGGAGGATAATTTTAATATAAGTTTATGTGAAGCCCTGGTTTCAGCTAACATACCATGGAATGTACTATAAAATCCTGCATTCAGAAATTTCTTGAGGACATGAGGGGAAAAAAAATGATTTGCAAAAACTGTACCAAAAAACTATAGAAGACATCAAAGGCGATATTGGTGAGAGGTACATCTAGCTTTCGGTAGACGAGACTACAGATAGTTGCAGTAGATCTATCGCAAACGTTCTGGTATAGAGTCCACAGAACCTGGTGAACCTCATTTTACACTGTTCAAGCAAACCATGGCACCATAGCTTGCGCTGTCCGAGATAAGCTTTGCATTCTGTGGCCAGCAGAAAAACAGGATAAGTTTCTACTTTTTGTGAGTGACAGTGCGGCATGCATGCTCAAAGCTGGTGAGGTATTGAAGAGTTTTTATCCTGACATGCTGCATGTCACACGTATAGCCCATTGGCTTACACCGATTGGCGGAGGAGGTTAGGAGTAGTGTTCCAGGAGTGAACAGCATTGTTTCTTCTGTAAAGAAACTGTTTTTAAAAGCTCCTAGCCGCATTGTCGCTTTCAAGGATATGTTACCTGCAACTCCTCTTCCATCCGAACCCATCATCACTTGTGGGGGACAAGGCTGAAGGCAGCAATCTATTATGCTGATCATTTTAAAGACATCAAAAATATTGTAACCATGTTTGATGTCAATGAGGCAGTCTGCATAGAGAAGGCTAAAACAGCTCTCCAGGATAAGAACGCCGTTTCACTCGCCTTCACTAAGGCAAACTTTGCTGATCTTCCTGGAGCTATTGAGCGCTTGGAATCTGCATCATTGCCATTAAAGGATGCAATTGAAGTTGCAGACTCCATTTTCAGCAAGGAAATGCCAGGGTCTGTGGGTACATGGTGTGCATCGAAAGCCACCAAAATTCTACAGCGAAATCCCGGTTTTTCAACAATGAACAATGTATCTACAGTTCTCCAAGGAGAACAAATTACTGACAAGGTGCCATAGGTACAGAGAGCACTTGCTTCAATGAAGTTTGCTACAATGGCATCTAGCTGGTGGAGCGTACATTTTCGTACTACAAGAATGTTTTAACGGATAACAGGAAAGGTTTACCCTACAAAACTTGGAAATGTATTTAGTTGTGCAATGTAGCAGCAAGTGAAAATTTTGTTGTGTGCTTTGTGAATTTTTATTTTGTTTCCAGATGTATTAGAAGTGACAAAAGTATACATCAAGCGTTAACTGAAACTGTTTTCTTAGTTCTTTTTATTTTCTGTTGGTATGAAGTGTTGAAAATGGTGTTGAAAATGTTTTAATTAGTATTCCATGCTGTATATTTCTATAACATTCATAAATAATGTATATAGTGTTGTACTAAAGAGGCTTGGGGTTACAATAAACAGCATCATAAAATTAATTATTAATAAATAATAATAATTATATAATGATGATGATATAATAATAATAATAATAATAATAATAATAATAATAATAATAATAATAATAATAATAATAATAATAATAATAATAATAATAATAATAATAATAATAATAATAATAATAATAATAATAATAATAATAATAATAATAATAATAATAATAATAATAATAATAATAATAATAATAATAATAATAATAATAATAATAATAATAATAATAATAATAATAATAATAATAATAATAATAATAATAATAATAATAATAATAATAATAATAATAATAATAATAATAATAATAATAATAATAATAATAATAATAATAATAATAATAATAATAATAATAATAATAATAATAATAATAATAATAATAATAATAATAATAATAATACCAATAATAATAATAAATAATGATAGTGTAAAACTATTTCAGGAGGTTAAAAAACTAAAAAAGCTTTTTTAACATACAAAAATAACTAAAAGGTTGATTTTAAAAACCTAAAAATCCGGGCCCTAGTTATAACCATGTCCAGCCAGCAACATGAATAGTGCTGCCATTGAAGAGGGGGAAAGAAGGGGAAGCTACGAAGGCCTCGTTAAATGGTCATGTTACCCTTGTATTTTACTAAATTTGTTTTCTGTACATGTAAGGTTGTGGTAGAGTAGCAAAAAGGTGCAATCATGTTTGAGCGTGTCCATGGCCATATGGTGTGTGAACTGCTGGATTTCTTGGTGTTTCGCAGCAGATTGTTCAATGTGTTTACAAGCAATGGTGTAATACACATGCCCATGAAACGTGTTAGAATTGTGGACAGAGCAAAAATCTGACTGAGAGGGACTGAAGACAAGCTTCATCTCATGTGAATCAAAATCACTTCCAAACCTGACAGGAATTGCTGCAGTCACTGAATACAAGTGTATCCCAGCCTGTTAGCAAGAGATGGTAACTGCATGCAACACATGTTTGGGGTTGGTCACCTTGCAAGAGGCCATCGCTCACAGAGGTGCATAAAGCAGTAACTAAAGTTGAAGAATGAACTAAAGCAGAAACAGGAGTGGGTACAGCTATTGTGCTGGTAATGCGCATCTTCAGTAGGCTAGAAATCTTCAAATGTGGACAATAGCCAATGTGCAAGGTAAAGTGGTCTGATGAATTATGTTTTTGCCTTTATTTAAATGACGCACATCGTCAAGTGCACTGAAGGCCACATGAAGCATTTAAACCTGACTGTGTGCAAGGTCTGGTTCAAGCTGGAGGTGGGTCTGTGATGATTTGAGAGTGTTTTCTTATCATGGATTGGGCCTGCCTATTGAGGTGACCACTAACATGGATCAGCATGCTTATTTAATCACTATGAATGATGAGGTGTTACTATGTCATGTTGTACATGTTGAGTATGCTATTAATACCTCCATTTTTCAAAAAGATGAGACAGAATATTGTAAGACCCCAAAAGAAAATCGTTTATGTGAATATTTGTTAAGAGTGTAATTTGTTTTTGATGTTGGTACGAGTTGGTTGAGTGACGAAAACGTGTTGCTATTGTTCATTGTTACAAAAAATTAAGTTTGTTTAAAGACGTCATAAATATTTCTATATTTAAATTTAACATATATGTATAAATAAAAGAATTATATGTGTTCAATATTGAAAGCGAAGGGAGAATAGCTAAAGATTGCTTCCCTAACAATACCGGAACTATTTGATGCACGCATACACAGATGTACACTAAAGAAAGGTAGCGTCATGTGATGTGGCGTTGGAACTTGTTAATAGCGTCCGTGTCTTGATATGAGAAGATGTAGTAGAAAATTGACTAAACTTTCATGAAGCTTTTGTTCTAAAGTTGTTAAAAAACTGGAAAGACTATCTATATAATATAAATTGGTGTGACGAAAGTGTAACAACGAGAAAAAGTGTTAATAAAGTAATATATCATAGTGAAGTAACATCGAGTGTTTGTTCATTCCATCTAGTACCACGACCTGGGGTAGAAAAATAATCTCATAGCTCAGCGCATACAAAGCAACTTATTATAAAAACAGCACCAATGGCAACAGCAAAATCATCAGGCTTGAAGAATATGTGCCTGGCCTTTTTTAACCTCCCCCAGCTTGATTGCCATGCAAAATCACCTGATGTGTATGCCATAGAAAATCTGTGGGACATGTTGGAATGTTGATGTCAGCATCCCTGCAATTTGGCGGTGGTTGGTCTGGGTGGATCAGTTGGTTAGATGTTGGCCTACTGATCCTAAAGTCGTGGGTTCAAATCTGGCCCAGACTGATGGTTTTTAAGTGTGCTTAAAAAGGACAGCCCCATGTTGGTAGATTTACTGACATGTAAAGAACTCCTGCAGGACAAAATTTTGGCACACTGGCAATGTTGATGTTATCCTGGCAATCAATGTTAAACAACAAAATAATTTTTTTAAAAAAAATACTGCAATTTGGGGCAATTGCGTGAATAAATCCTTAGAGAGTGACTTAACCTGAATGCAAAGTATGTGCACAATCTTGTGGACTCGCTTCTTAATAGAATCAAAGCGATTATCAAGGCCAGAGGTGGTATTAAATGATATTTGTAATGATTTCTCTACGGGTGACTAATTATTCATCTGGTGAACTTATGTCTGACAGGATAATTACCTATGCCTACATGTGGGCTCAATCATTTTGCTGCTCCTCTTGTTAAAGAAGGAAATAGATAACACATCATAGAATGTACTTGCAACAACCCATAGTTTGCAGATGTCAATAATTTACTGATCCATTAACTAAAAGAGGGAATAATTACTTGTATGGCAGTGTTCTTGTAAACCAGCATCAGAGAAACACCTTCATACAACATAATGGTAAAATCCCACCCACATATTCTTTTCTTTTTCATTATCATCATCATTATTAATTCTGGTAACATTGTGGAATATGGGCTTCTTGATGCGCAGTGTCGCTGAACCATGCCAACTGGACATAAAGAAATACGCTACTGGACAAAGAAATTGTCAATTACGGAATAGAGAGGAACATGGATAATGGAATGGAAGTACAATCTAAAACTAAAACAATGGAATGGAAACATGAACTAAATAATGGCATAATGTAAATAAACGGAACATAGTATTAGCGGGAACTTTTAAGAAGAGAGGATTTTCTTTTTCCTCATTCCCTTTAGCTATTATTATTAATGGAAATCCGCATTTCAAATAACATTGAAGTCACCAGTAATTTGTGACAATTATTTCCAGTAACATCTGATGATTAAGGCATTTCATTTGTCAATCATCTGTCACGTGTAACTCTTATAAAACTTTTTATTTATTAATAAACATACATGAAATATATTCCAATTGAAGCTTATCTTCGTATTGCATAAACGCACAAGCTTATGATTTCGTAGTTATTTCAGGGGTTTATGTCTGAAATGCAACTTTGTATTTCTTTTATAAGCATGTATTTACGATGGTAATTATTATTTATTTATGCCAACAAACTTAATGCAGTGTTTTTAAACACACAAGCCATGAGTGGGCAGTGTTTAAGAGGTGGAATCAGGACTGAAAAATTCAATGCTATAGCCAGGATTTGAGCCACGGATCTTCCGCTTATTTAGTGGCTGCCTTAACCATTAAGCTACCATGGCCAACTTCCCAGTATGACATTAAATTCTCCAACAGATTCATACTTTCCTGTTTAGACCGCAAGGGAATCTCACATCAGAGATAAATACCTCAGGAACGACTTACAATAGTAAGTATTTTATGTTCCAGGCTTAAGTAACCTTTAAGCACTTACTATTGTGAGTCGCCTTTGGGGTATTTATCTATGATGTGAGATTCCCTTAGAGCCTAACTGGGAAAGTACGAATCGGTTGGACAATTTAATGTCATACTGGCAAGTTAGCCATGGTAGCTTAATGGTTAGAGCAGCCACTCTATAAGTGGAAGATCTGTGGTTCAAATCCCGGCCATGGCATTGAATTTTTTAGTCCTGATTCCACCTCTTATGTATTTACGAAATTTATTTCCATTTAAGGTTATGTACCTACTGCACAACTACATGAGCATTGATTTCATAGTTATTTCAGGTTATGTGATTCACGAATTTATTTCATTCGTAATATCAAGGGCTCCTCATGTATTCTGTAGGTAATTGTGGTGCTCACTGTTACATTTCGGAGATCTTTAGGGTTGAATTTAGGAATATATGCATAAGTAAAATGCAACTATCAATTGAAAACTATTATGTGGTGTGAATTTTGCAGTTAACACACACTAACAGGAAATACAGTTTCCCACCTCGTTTATATCTACATCACCTATGTATGCAAGTCTTATCTCATGTTTTCATTTCTCATGCATTGGCACCCTGCGTTGTGTAAGCCCACATACGGCAACATACCTTAATTCTTCCTATGGTACTACAGTCCTTAAGAGTTTGATCTTGGCTTCTGTAATGATGTACCTCCATTCAACTCACTCCTATGCCTACGTTCGCATGCTCTCGCTCCTATTGCTCTCAGATCATCTTCCATATAGTCAATCCATCTCAGTTTTGGGTGTCCAATTCTCCTAATGTTATCCAGCCTTGCTTCACGGTGCTTTTAGGAATCCTTGTATCTTACACTCTTCACATGGCCCAGCTATTGAAGCCTTGTCATTTTTATCTTTCCCCATATCCATGTCTTTATATTGTTCTGCAAATTTGTTATTTGTTCTAATATGCCAAATCCCATCCTACAAACTGGTCCATAAATGATCCTTAGTATGTTCTTTCCCATGTTGCCAGTGTTGTTTTTGCCTGATCTGTTAACACCCAGGTTTCATTTCCATGTTACAATGGGTTTAATTATCACCTTTTGTAGCCTATATGTGTAGCTTTCATTAGGTTATTGAGGGCAAGGAGACATCAGTTTCCTTTTGCTATTCTCTCTCTGATTTTCTTCAGTACATCATTGTCATTACTCATCATTGATACTAAATAATTAAAAGGATTATCTTTTTATCTTTTCCCTTTTAACATTTTATTGTTTTCATTATTTACATTTCTCATATATTTAGTTTTGTTGTACTTTATCTGTGGTTCTGCTAAAGGTAGCTTCTGATTAACTGGTTTAAAATCTCATTCATAGTTCTAATTTGTTCTTACTTTAGAATCTTGTTGCTTCACTGTTAATAGCTTCAATTTCCTTAATTATCTCATTCATAGTGTTTATGTTCCTAGTTAAAAGTACAAGGTTGTCTGCATAAGCTAGTTTCCATGTACGTTTAAAAATTATTTCTCCAGGCAGGTGTGCAAAATACAAACTGCACACTGATGTATGGAATGTAATTATATTTTGTTGGTTATGTTTGTATTATTTAAATGATGGGACAACAATAAAGGTTTTAAACAAAGAATGTTAACAAATTACAAATGAATATTCAAGGATGTAATTGTGTGAAATTGGTAGAAAGAGTAGTTTGTATTGGAAGTTTATAAGTGGAAGTTACAGGATTGTGCTAAAATGTCTACTAGATAACAGCATGAAAGACAGAATGTTGCTTGTTCACCTAAAGTGAAATGCTATGTGCACATTTATGATTTTTGTTCCAAAATTTTCTCTTCCATGTTTTAACCCTCCAGTAGTCGCTAAGGGCCTGGGAGACCCCTATGTTTATTTAAACATTCTAGTTTTTGAACAAATGTGTCTATGCAATCATCCGACTAGGACATGTAATATAACACCTTAACCGACTGTTTGGCAGAGCAACAGCCTTATCTGTTTATTTCTGTAGCTACAAGAATGAGAGTGTATAAAAATATTTTCTCCAGTTGACTTTTTGATATTTATATGAGAAGAAAAACGTATCCTAAACCTTTCTACCATCGTCTAAGTAATTACTTGAAAGAAATCAATGTAGGTCTTCCAAAAATAATTCCATGTACTACTCCAAATGCACCAACCGCCATGGCAAATAGCTCGTCCGCAAATAGATACGGCTGTGATGGATAACCAAAAAAGGGAAACTTAACACATACGTATACAAAGCTCTCTTTAATGAAACATTGAATAGATTCAAAGACTTCAACAAATTTTACAGTGATGGGTCTTATTTGGCAAGTGGTTCAGAATGTGCAGTCGTATACAATGACAACGTAATCAAATACAGGCTAAATGATATCTGCTCAATCTTCTTTTGTGAGGCTTTTGCAATCAGAAAGGCTGTAGAAATAATAAAAAATTCCAAAGAACTAAAATTCCTAATTTGTACAGACTCACAAAGTGTAATTGAAAGCATCCTAAGTCATACAAACAAGGAACCAATAATTGAAGAAATTAAGCTGTTCTATAATGAAATTCATGTTAACAAACAGCTTATCATTATATGGATACCATCACATATTGGAATTCCTGTAATGAAGAAGCTGTTAAAGCAGCCAAGGAAGCAACAACACTCATGGATCACCAAAAAAATCAGTCTCTCACACAGATCTAAGCACATCTCAGCAGTTTACAAATCCCTTCAAGAACAGAAAGGACCAGATAATTTATACATTACTAAGAATTGGTAATTCGAAATTAACACACGAGCACCTCGTAACCAAAAGTCACACTACTATGCATAACTACTGCAAAGTAACATTTACAACAAAACATATTGAATGCAAACATTTAGAACCTAAGAGGCAAAAATACAAGGTTCATTCACAACAACAGGAAGCACTGAACAACTCTACAGCTATCTTCCTTTCATAGAAGTTTGAAAACAGTGTTGTAATTAATTTAATTTAAAAGGTGAGTTAATGAACATCACTCACAACATATTCTTTTGGACGCGTTTCGAAGGTTAACTTTCCTCCATTATCAACCGGACAATAACTGGGTTTCCATGGTGTTTGATGGTGCAGATGGTGATGCTTCTTCTGGTGTTTCTTCTGGTGGCGGTTCAATGAACTTACTGAAAATGTCTCTCTGAGGAATATTGAAATTAAATACTCGGTTTCTATTTTTTAAAATATTTGTTCCCATGTGGACAGTTCTTGTTTTCCGGTTATGTGTTTGAGAAGTTTCGGTTCTAGCTTTATGTCATGATTTTTTGTCCAAAAGTGAAATGCAACCGCTGATTTTTCTAATTGTTTACTCTTAATGTTTCTAACGTGTTCCTTGGATCTAATTTCTAAATTTCTTTTGGTTTTTCCTATGTATATTTCATTACAATCACTGCATTCAATTTGGTATATGCCAGATTTTTTTGTTAGGTGGAATAGCATCTTTGATGTTTGAAAGTAGTAGCTTTTTTATGGAGCAGCAGTAAACCATTACTCCATAAAAAACTTACTACTTTCAAACATCAAAGATGCTATTCCACCTAACAAAAAAATCTGGCATATACCAAATTGAATGCAGTGATTGTAATGAAATATACATAGGAAAAACCAAAAGAAATTTAGAAATTAGATCCAAGGAACACGTTAGAAACATTATGAGTAAACAATTAGAAAAATCAGCGGTTGCATTTCACTTTTGGACAAAAAATCATGACATAAAGCTAGAACCGAAACTTCTCAAACACATAACCGGAAAACAAGAACCTTCCACATGGGAACAAATATTTTAAAAAATAGAAACCGAGTATTTAATTTCGATATTCCTCAGAGAGACATTTTCAGTAAGTTCATTGAACCGCCACCAGAAGAAACACCAGAAGAAGCATCACCATCTGCACCATTAAACACCATGGAAACCCAGTTATTGTCCGGTTGATAATGGAGGAAAGTTAACCTTCAAAACGCGTCCCGGAAGAATATGTTGTGAGTGTTGTTCAGTGTTATTAATTAACTCACCTTTTAAATTAAATTAGACTCTACAGCTGTTTTTAATACTATCAAATTTATACATGCCACTAAATTAGCATTGTCATAGTGAATCTTTTAATAAGAAACTGGAATCTTTTCTGTATTGACATGGTTGCTGATTACCTAAGATGTTCATGGGACCTAAAATAAATAAATTAAAAAAAAAAGAACGAGTAATTAGCAGTTATGTATTGCAGAGGTAACCAAACTCTGCGCACCTACTTTCATAACTTATTACTGGCATATGTTTTTCCTTGTTAGTTGTGCAATGTATCTTTGTGATTCCAATTAGATGTATGATTTACAAAATTCCAAGAATTTGGAAGAAGTGCATTGTCTGCCTTGTGATCTGTGTATGACAATTTGTATGAATCAGATGATTCCAATTCAGAAAGTAAACTGAAAATGAGATCTTTAGATTCAGAAACTGATCATAAGGAATCTGATGTGTTGCACTCACATGCACTCTCTACTGTTGTACTAGCTATTCTTACAAACTCTTATTCCTACATCTTCTTCGTGTTGAGATAAACATTTGTACAAATTATCTTATTGCTTCTAAAGTAAGAACAAATTAGAAACTAAAAACTTCACTTATCTTAGTAATGTTGGTATAGCTTTGAGAATGAGTTGGAGACAACTTGAAACCCTGGGTCAGTGTGCAAAAAGAACGTGCAACAAAAGTCTAAATTCAATTTCTCATATTCCTCAATAAAACGCTTGATCATTAAAAAATTTTCTCATTCATACCTACAAGAAATAGAAACAAATGCCAAAGATAAAAAATGGATTACACTACTTTCCAACCCAGATATAATCCCCCAGAGACCAAGGAAAACAGCGGTTGCAGCCTTCTGACTATTGACAAATCATGACTGCTTAGCAAGTCATCTCTACAGAATAGGTATCTCAGCCTCACCAATATGTGTCCTGTGTAACGATCCAGCAGAAATGAATGAAGACCACTTGAAGACCTGTGAAGCATTAAGATCAGAAGAAACTACAGTTCAAAAGTATTGGAAAGCACAAATGCTAATGGCTTCATTGCCAGATGCAAGGCACTAGAAAACAAGAGCAATTTGTTCTTACTTTAGAATCTTGTTGCTTCACTGTTAATAGCTTCAATTTACCTTATTTATCTAATTGCTTATTTCCTTGTAGGTGCAAGGGGAGTATTAGAACACAGTAGGCTTTGAGCAATAGTAAAATCTTTTAAAGCTTTGAGATCCCTTT